>JAPVRG010217984.1:0-26619 GCA_029783565.1 Rhagoletis cerasi | reverse complement strand
GAATGTTAGATCTATCTACCAAAAAACCCAAAATTAAAAAATTGTTTTTTTTATGATTTTTTTGCAACATTTTTATAAACAATTTGCAATTGAGAAAATAGGGTATCTGCGAATTTCGTTTTTCTTTTATTTTATCATGAATTGGTCTTTTAATAATTTTCAGTAAAAATTTCAGAGTGGTCATTTAAACGGTTGTTGAGTTACACGAAGTTATGTATAACGTTACGTTCACTATTGAGCGCAGGGCAGGCTAACGGTCCACCGCGAGCGCACGTTGTGGGCGCGTTGTTTTTGTTATTGTGCGCGACGTTCAAAACTTTTTGTGTTCGTTAGTTCAGTGTCACTGCTTTGCATAGTCGTTTCTAGAATGTCAAAACTTGATTGTTGCAATCCTTATAACGAGGAAAATCACTATTCAAAAATACACAGAAAGAATTTACGGCATCCATCACAATCGATACGCAATAGACTGCCGTTTATAAGGCAAAGTGATTACTTATGTTATGTTATGGGTTGAGTAAATTTTTTACAAATTACTTAAAAAAACTAAAACTTATAAATCATGTTACTTTTTTTTCTATTTATATACATAAGTATGTACATACATATATGTATATTTAACAAATGTTATGTTTTGCATTATATTCTTTAAATGGTAATTGCTACTTCTTTCGAACGCTGCGCACAATAACAAAAACAACGCGCCCACAACGTGCGCTCGCGGTGGACCGTTAGCCTGCCCTGCGCTCAATAGTTAGGGTAACGTTATATATAACTTCGTGTAACTCAACAACCGTTTAAATGACCACTCTGAAATTTTTACTGAAAATTATTAAAAGACCAATTCATGATAAAATAAAAGAAAAACGAAATTCGCAGATACCCTTTTTTCTCAATTGCAAATTGTTTATAAAAATGTTGCAAAAAAATCATAAAAAAAACAATTTTTTAATTTTGGGTTTTTTGGTAGATAGATCTAACATTCATTAGGTCAGTCCAAAAATTTTATCCAATTCCGTTAATTTGTTCACGAACTAGAAAATAATGAAAAAAGTGCAATTTTCAAAATGCCCAAAAATCAAAAATTCATAACTCAAAAATTTGACCACTATGGATGAAATAAAAAAATAGGTGTCGACTTATTTTCCATTCTCAGCAGAAAAAAAAATATAGTGGGCATTTTTAAATTTTAGTGTCAAATTTCATTTGGAATGACCCAGATATAGTATGCGGTTTTGTTGTAGTATGGACAATATTTTTATAAAAAATTAACAAATAAAATAACAAAGCAACCAGTGCTGTTTTTTTGATTTTTTTTTTCGTTTTTGTTATTATCTCATGTTACTGTATTGATTCTCGTCATATGTTGTTGAAATAAATCATAAAATTTAAAACAAAAACCAAAAATAATTGAAAATAATCAAATTATTATATTAATCTTATAATTAAAAAAATTAAAATTATTGAAAATAATGAAATAATTACATTAATCATGCAATCAAAAAAGTTCAAAAATAATTGAAAATAATTAAAAATAAAAAAATAATCATGTAATTAAAATTAATTAATTAATTTTGTTTTTTTAACTAATTTTTTTATTAATCACTAAAAAGGTGCAAATAATGGTATTCAATCATTAAACGGTTACCCAATTAAAACGTGCTTTAATTAATAATCATTATGATTTTTAATCATTATTTAAAAGGTCTGGTTCTAACTATGTCTAACCAAAAAGTATAGTGATTCCGTAAATTTATTTGTGAAATATTAAATTTAACTTTTTCAAGAGGAAATGGGAAATCAATTGACCTGCATATTAAATCAAAAACAAAAGTGGTTGAAAGAATTATCCTTCTAATATGTAAGGATTTCAGATTAATGAGCATCCACCTGCTGTGGTAACAGGCAATTGGGTCAGTGAAATGAAAAGAACGTGAGGCATAACGAATGAAAATATTTTGGACTCATTCGAGCCTATCAATATGGCAGGTATAGTAGGGTTTGCAAATAAAGACTGCGTATTCCAGCTTTGAATACACAAGGGATGTATATAACAACTTTAAAGTATACGGACCAGAAAAGTTAGAATGAAAGCAAGTACGGAATAATTATAATTCAAAGTTTGCACGGAAGAAATCACCAAAAAGATTAGCTGCTTCTAGCAAAGATTGTGCCTGAATTTTATTACAAAATGCCACAGAAGAAATGCTTGAGATTCGACGTAGTACCAAAAAGCTCTGTGATTTGTTGTTATGTCAGATTCGAACTTAAGAGTATATTTTCGCTTCAAATCCTTAGTGATAATTTTAAATACCCTTGAATAATATAAATATTTTTCGATCTAAATAGCTCACTGAGCCACTTTTTGAGGTTTGGAAACATCAAATAGTCAAAGAGATCTAAGTCTCGAGAAAATACTGGCTGGAGGAAAGCTTCGTAACCTAATTCCAACAGCGCTGGTGAATGACATTATGTGCATCGAAAAAAACTGCCGCCATGGCCTTTTTTGACGCAAAGATAAAATTTGGCTTTCTTTGGTAACCCGTTGCTTGGGCTACTACGAACGGAAGTCAATAAAATACTTCTTCAATATAAAAATGAAATGAAGAAGCTCTTCTGTATTTACGAAGCTCTTCCTTGATTTCTATAAAAAAATTTAAGCAAAAAGTAATCCTTGATGGGCTCAAGATATTAACTTTTTACTATTTTCGTCTAAAGTTTAAGTGGCCATCAAACACAAACTGATTAGCGTAGCTTGCTCAAAATTAATAGTTAGACTTAGAAAATACGACAGGTATAAATGTGGGTTTGAGTCAAGGATGGAAAACTAAATTTAATTTATAAATAAATTATTTAAAAAAAGATTAATATCTTCATTTACTGAACTAAAAATATTGGGCATCATGCATAAAAAGTGAGCTTAAGCTCAGCCTCGATTTTCAGTACAAATTCTTGAGCTTGGGCTCACTTTTTATGCATAAGGCCCAATATTTTATTTCCGCTTACCGGAGCGCATTTCACTAATGAACAATTTTGAAAGTATGTCACGCACTAATTTTAACTACATCTGGTAAGCGCTCTTTTTTAAGCTAGATAAAGTATTGTGGCACTAGGCTGGATAAACTTTACAAGCGCTCAATAGCCGCATAATTTATTGTACTATCATTAAATATCTCTTTGCCGCTTATAAAGTTCGCTGATTAAGGCAATACCACAACCGCATCTATGTATGTACTAAGCGCTTATACTTTTAACCAAATGCCCGCCCAACAAAATGAGAGCATATGTACGTCTCCTGCATGCAACAGTAACAGAAACTTAGCAATAAATAAAATAAAAGCGAACAGCTACAGCAAACCACCGTGCACCATGGCGTATGCTTTATGAACGTTGTACTGTCGACGTTGTTGGTTGACTCACGTACAGCATTGCTCGTTAAACAAACCGCAAATAAGCGTTTCTACTACAGAAATTCAACATTTCAGAATAATAAAAGTTTTTAACTTGCCAAAATATAATAATAATATAAACTAGCTCTGCTAAAATAAAGTATACTTAACATCAACACTTGCGCAAAGACCAACCTTAAAGCCGCGTTTACATGCTAGCAAACTTATTTATGTATTTAAACTATTTTATATGCGCACATATGTAAGTGAAAATGCACATTCAAAATACAATCACAGACACTTTCTGCGCCACGATGTCTGAAGCCATTCTGTCTCGGTGAATGCAAGTTATGTATGGTTCTTTAGATGGCTGCTGCTGTCACTACAGGGAGCTGCATGCTTTTCGCTGCTAATGGTATGATAGATACATATAAATTTAGTCAACCAAATATACATTTACTGTCTGCACTATTCAAATAGTAAAGGTGAATCCATTATCAATAATGCAATTTGTACATAGGTATGTGCGCATGAATACGCACGTGTTGCCAGCCCACACATAAACTGCCACGATTTGAAAAATCGAGTCGTTTGCTAACACAATTAAGTGCATCTAGAGTGTTTTCCAGAAATGAGACCTTAAAATAACAACATGTATTATTAACGATAAATATTCTAAAGCAAAAAATTGTGCTGCTCTATTTTTTACTAAATTTCAAGTTATCTGACACAATGCAGCATCTTTAATCACAAATATAAACTTCGTAAAATATTCCCCTTGGAGAGATGTACGTACTCTTATTATTTTCATACCACTTACATAGCACAATCGACACGCTGTCTGCGCAAGCACAAATTTGGTTCTGTCAAGTTTAACCCTTGCAAAATGAGTAAAGCAACAAACCATATAATTAAGTGTTTGTAGGTGGAGGATGTGCGCATGCATTTCAATATGTAAAAACAAGTTTTCAGACTTTAATTATGAAATTTTCACAACGTGGCGGAAGTGGTTTAAGGCAAAGGGAAGGGATTTAGTATGGTAACTTTGCATATGAACTACGTTAGATAACTAACACATGTACATTAGGGTGTCCCTAGTTATTCATTTTCAAAAAATCTCAAGTAGATGGATCCGGCTTTTCCGAAATGTGATCCAAATAAATGGGAAAGTGAAGGGCCTTTCATTAGGGGAATTGATCTGATAAAACTGCTGAAAGAGCTGCAAGATTATCGTGGCGTTCATGATATCCTAGCTGTACAAAGAAAATTTTAAAGAAAGATTACTAAACGAAAACCTTACAGGCTCGTTAAACAAATAAATTTACCTAATTTAGTGAATAAAAATTAAGAAAAGGGATTTTATACACTATCATACTGCACATGGATCACCATGTGGTATGAGCTACCGCAACTCAAAATTCAAACGCAAGTCGGGTAAGGAAGGCGTGGTCAAAGGGGCGTAAAATTGTATGGCAGCTCTTTTTGTACCTAACCTCAGCTTTTTGGGGGTGAGACCGAAAATAAGTATAAAAAAATCTTTCCATACAAATATGGGATAGCCTAATGTACGTACATATGTGGCAAAAAAGCTGCAAGATTTTTGTTCTTCTTTGCAGCCACAGATTATTTAACTTTTTTAAGCAGGTTATTAATCAAGAAAATTTAAGTTAAAAAGAGTAGCAGAATTTTAAGGAAAAGAGGTTTTTGTGCATAGGTGCCTTGAGCTGCAAGCATTTTTAAGTATTAGACACTATAACGTTGATCATAAAAAACCAATTTCTATACAAAATTAAATTTTTTATATTATATACTGGGTAATAGACATAGGATTAAAGCATTTTTCATTCAAAAGAAAATTTTACAACTGATACTAATAGAAATATGCGCCATCGGAAGCCAGAAAATTTGCGAACTCTATATCTGAAAAAGGGCCTATATTTTTCAGAAAATTTAGGGATTCCAATTCTGAAGAATTGCCAATCTTTGTTGGCTATCCAATTTCCGAGCCAAATTTGCATACTTTCGTAAGAATCGAAACGCCTTTCAGAATGAGCTAAGTTTATCGGCCAAAATAAATAATAGTCGGAGGAAGCTACGTCTGGTGAAAACGAGAAGTGCAGTAGCACGTCTCAATTATGGCCTTTCAACTTTCCACTTGTAACGCAAAATGAGGTCGGAGGTTATTATCAACTTTTCATGCCATGTTTTCTCTAAAGTCTCAGTTGTGCATACTTAGCATTGCATAGTAAGACGTGAGAGCTGTCACATAAGTAATCTGTTAAATGAGCTTTGCGTGTAAGCGGTTACCCAACACACGGTTACCAAGTGTGCATAACTGAGCCTTTAGTGGGTGCAAAATGTGCGTAGTTATTGTTGGGAAGATATTTATGCGCTGCCCAAAGTACGATCACGACTATGTTTTACAAGTTATGTTTATTTATGCAGTGCAATGCAAAGCATGCATAACAGAACCCTAACAGTTCCGTTTGTAAGCATTTTTGTCAACGGTAACATCACAAGAAATAACTTGAGGTGATTTCAAAGTTTCATAATTTACTACACCTATTATATCTCTCTAGATGCAAATGATTGCAATGGATCGGATTGAATGGGCTGTACTCAATATTTTTTCGCTTCGTATTCTTGTAGTAAATTCATTTTTCTACTTCAGTGCCAATCTCATATATTTAAAAATTTGTTTCTTTTTGTGTTTCAAGCAGTATTTTACAATTGCTTTTTCGATTCCTCCGAAATGTTGTCTGTTTGGTACAAAAACCCTGAAAATCGATTACAAAAAAATACTTGGTGACATTTTAAACAAAATAGTAGATATACCAAGTTTTGAAGCTAAGTAGCGGCTCTTTAAAATACTTTTAATTTATTCAGTTATAACCTTCCCAGTTTAATTCAAAACTGTAATTTCCGGCAACAATTCAACGAGGGAGCCCGTTGTTTCCAAAGCAGCCGAGAAATCTTTACCGTACTCAAGCAAATGGGTAAATTCCACTATTGGATCACAAGTGTCTTCTTCTTCGCAAATTTTTCGCTCACATGTTGAACATTTTTAAATCGGACTAAAATACGCTCCCTTCCCTTATAACGGTATGATTCAGAAATGCGAAAATTTCAATGTTTCAATAACTAAACAGGCTTATTTATTCCACGCTAATACTTAAGCGGTCTCAGCGCCAAACAAGAAGAAGAAGAATACTTACAACAATCTCTTAACTAGAAAAACGATTATTATAGATTTTTGGAAAATGGGCGTGGCACCGCTCACTTATGACTAAATAGGTGCATATCGGAAAGCGCTTTATCGATTCTTCTTTTTCCAATTATTTCACTAAGTCTAATTTAGCATATTATTGAATCTTTTTGAAATGGGGGGAAAAACATTTGCTTATCACTTAGTTTACAGAGAGGTGAAAAACGATACTTAATATGTGCGCTGGGTATATAAAGGTCGGTTTCGCCCGAACTTGTACTTTTTTACCTGTTTATTTTTAAGATTTGTTACTGAAATTTTGAGCAAGTAACTACCGAAAGCTTGGGTGGTGGAGTTGAGAGTCATAAGCATCCTTAAGGTAGAGAAACTACATCACTCATACCATGAGCATGGTATCCACCGCACCCATAACGTAATGGTAGATCTTCTACCGTCCCCACGAAGCGCTTCACATTGATGAGAAATCACTAGGACTTCAGGAATGCCCACAGACACAGGCTCGTGAGGCACTGTGGTCTAGTCTGTGGTCGTAGCCTATGCTGACATTTAGTGATACCTATTTCAGGCAAGCATCAGTGAGATAATGGGGGTGGTATTGGGTGAGATCTATAAGTGGGCTGAGAAGAACAAGATGTGGCTGCAAAGTATTTCACTGAGTTTAGACCGGTAAAGACTTTTACTTTAATTTTTTAGGTCCAAAAGTTTGTCAGACTTTCCCTGCCTATTCAAGATGGTAATGACTTGGGTATTTCGCAGTCATCTTGTTTGGCCCATTCAACTTTGGTGTACTCGTTTCTTTTCCTCAACGGATCACAAAGCGATGGCAGTAAAGAGATTTAAAACACTAGCTTGATACTTTACCTATCTTCTATCATTTTCTTCCACTTACTTTTATATAAATTAAAAAAAAAAATGATTCTTAAAGATTCAACTAAATAAATAATCGCATACTGGTGCAATTTGTTTCATTGTAATAAATACTGCTAGTATTTATTTCTTGCAAGATTTTGATAAAATTATTGGTACTTTATGACACAAGCAACTCCTCTAACTTTGCTACAAATAAACGGTTTGCATTTTTAGCTTATTTTTTTATGTTGTACAAACGCGCTTTTACAATTCGTATTCTAAAAGCATTGACCGCTATTTACTTAACCGCTCTTTGTTTACCAATGGAAAATATTACATTTCCATTTTGTCATGCAAACGTTTTTTATTGTTGTCTCTCTCCCCAGGGCACACAGAAAATAGCACTACCCTATCAGGCCAATCAGAAGCTGACGGTGAAACAAATATTGACACATTTCACTGGCATGGACGCATCAGCTAAGAATCCTAAAGAGATATTTACAGCCGATATACAAAAGGATTTGCTATTACTTGAGGAACAGGAAGGTTCAGTGAATTTCAAATTCGGTGTAGTGTACATGAAGCCAGGACAAGAATGTGATGATGAAATGCTGAGCAATCGTAAGTAGAAAATAAGGAACTATAGAGATACAAAGAGAATAAATTAGAGTTAGTAGCATTTTGCTCAAATACATTTTAAGTAAAATAAATTATGCAGCATGATTAAGTATATCTGCATTCGCTGTTATTTTAGTTAGCTTTTCATATGCACACAAACAAAAGCCTTACACTAACATACTTAAGTATATATATATACACATAAATACATTTTTAAGTCAGTTTTTTAAATACTTTGGTTATGCGGAAATTGCCAACTCATTTATGCAATTGCCAATTCGTTCATTTATGTAAACGTTTTTTTTTTACTTTTGCCAAATAATCGAACAGAAGACGCAAGCCAAGACTTTGAGGACTTCCTACACATACTTGGCGAACGAATACGTCTTAAAGGCTGGGATCGCTTCCGTGGTGGATTAGATGTAAAAGGTAATTAGCAGGTTGCATTCTTAAAAATATGGAAAGGTTATTGTACATGTACGAAAAAGTATACTAACAACCGTAATGACTATGCTAAAGTTTAAGGTGAAATTGAATCAGCACTAGAAAAATACTATATTTATTTCAGCACATTCGCATAACAGTAGATGCCAGTGTTTGACCTGAGCACAACGGTTACTTAAACAAAAAGGAGAATATTGGATAGTTTATTTCCTATCACTTTTAAAATAAACGAAATTCGGGTTTCTTCCCAAAGTATCCAGCAGTAATTTTAAATGCCAAACTCTCATGGAATTCTCACTTTCAGCAAAAGAACACCAAACCTTCGACGACGTTTTGCAAATGTAATCAGGTCTTTGGCAAAACGTTGGGTCTGTTGCCAAAAGGGGTACGCTCTGGATATATGCCTCTTAGACCAGACGCATCATCAGTTATGCGTCAGTAGTACGATAGAGACTCTCAACCAGTAGTATAGGAAATCTGCTTATTATCCTTCAAAGATAATTTGCCAAGTGTAGGAAGGGAGCCGTTACTTCAACGTTTGCTGTGCTCTGGATGCAATCTGATACTTGCCATAAGCCTTAAAGGCCATATGCGGCCTCAGAAAAAAACTGTTGTTTATATGATACTGAGAGGATCGAAGCGGAAATCGCTACTGGCTGTGGTTTAGAAACAAGTGTATTTTCAATACCATAGAATAGTACGTCACCACCCTTCTTATAATTTGGCACTAAAACTATTCACAGGCTTTAGCAGAGACCAAAAAGAACTCTATCAATTGCCTTTTTCTGTAGTATAATTACGCCAAATGTTCATCCGAAATGTATATAGGTCCGTTTTCAGTAGGTTCTTTCGTTATGTTTGTGAGTGCCCTTGCTTTTGTTGTCCACTTACGAGAGAAGAGCCGAAAGATCTTTTCACTGCAGCGTTTTCTCACCATCTATAGGTACGACATGGCTGAGGCACAAAACCATTTTGTTGATCTTAAGCAGGTAAACTAAAATCAGCTAAAAAATTTAAGAAAGAAAGTGGAGAGCAAAGGAGCTTTATTATGTACATATTTGGTGAAAATGTTCCCTACTATCTGTCAAAGAAGTCATTCTCTTCAAACGATCGAAAATAAAGGCTATTATGAAGCCTCTTTATTGCGTATATTGCCGACTAGATATACATATATATAATCATGATTCGAATGAATTATGTACACATGTATGTACATTAGGGTGACCCAAAAAAATCACAAGAAATTCAAATTTTGGGAATTTTTCCGCTGCCACCCCCAGTTACTGGAGAATATCGGAAACAGGGAGATATTTAATCGTGCTGCCGCGCCCTTGAAGTTTTCCAAATATTTTATACGTGGAAAATAAATTTTTTCGTAGAATTGCTATGAAATTGTTAAAAACAAATATTTTTTGATTGTATAAGATTTTTTTCCTTCTGGGATCTTCAAAACATAACATTTTGATAAACGAACGAAAAAGCTGAACTGAAGATGGCACAACGCCGAAACCGGTTTGTCTCCAAAACAAACTTGACAAGGGATGACGGAAATTCGTTCCAAAGTAAATCATTTTGATAAACATTAAACTTTAGAATTTTAGTAACTACCTTATCATAACCTATAATTTTATCTTTTATATACAAAAATGTGTCATTTTATGTGTTCATAACCACATCATGCACGTTATGAAGAAATAATTTGTATAATTGAAGAGACTTAAATGTACCATAACTTTATTTTTTGAAGATTTCTGAAGTTAAATATTCTCACTTGAATAAAAAATATTTATTTTTAAAAACTTTAAATTCCCGGCAGCACAGTTAAATATTAACCCATTTCAAAATAAAAAAATACGGGTCTTGTTTTCGATATTCTTCAGTTCTGGGGGGTGGCTGAAAAAATACATGTTGGACCACTCTAATGTATGTGCATAAACATATAGATAACATATTTTCTAGTTCAGCAAAGCTATTACTAATAGTATTTTGGCGTTTAGACGTATGCTAAGTGTTTGCTGATGTTGTTACACAAATTTAGGGGCCTAAAGTTTTACGCAGAGTCTCCGTACGGCGACTGTATTATTTTTGTGAGAAGCTTCTTCATGGCAGAAATACAGTCGGAGGGTTGTCATTGTCTGCCGAGGGGCGACCGCTGTTAGAAAAAAAACGCTATTACCAAACTCGTAAAAAAATATGACGAAAAGAGATAACATAACATTTCACGCTGTAAATGAATTTTTCACTTTCATGTCTGTCAAAAACACCATAGGCGATATGACTGGCAAATATTCGGTGTACACGTTGTACGAGGGCCACGAGATAATGTTTCATGTGTCGACATTGCTGCCATACTCTCGGGACAATCGACAACAGGTGCGTACCAAATATATGCGTGTATGTACATATGTATGTATGCTTACAATTGTTAGCACTCCTACTCTTTTTACGCTATTACCGTTTTATGCCGCGTGAAAGTAACATCTGAGGCATAAAATTAAATGTCAGCAAATCGTTTTGGAAATAAGTATTCCACCAGCGTTTTTTCTATTTAAATTTTTTATTTTCTATTTGTTTGACAGGTGGAACGCAAACGACATATCGGCAATGATATTGTTAACATCATTTTCATTGATCAGCCAAGCGCAAACAAGGCAAACTCGGTTAGCGCGCAAAGGGATGCGCTGGCAGGGCAAAGTGCGCAGGGTGGCAGCGAATACATACTGCCGACAGCATTTGATCCCACATGGATTAAGAGCCAATTTACACGTAAGTGCGTAAGCATATAAATTGATTTTGATTGTTTTGAAAAGGCAAACAGAGAAAAAAATGCGAAAATGTTTGCCCTTCAATTAGTATTTGCGCTGCATGAATGCTTGCTAAAACCACAAACTTAAATTGCTGAACAATAGTATCTAAAACCCTCATTTCAATTTCACAGATATTTTTGCGGTTGTTACGAAAATCGACCATGCCTACCGGTTGGCTGTGTTCTGCGATGAGAATGTGCCACCCTTCGGACCGACGCTTCCTAATCCACCACAATTTACGGTAAGTGCTCTAATAACCAAATCGCCACCGTAGTGTTATCGAAGCCAATTAGAATATCTATGCCCTCATTTCGTGTTTTATGAGGATAACATAAATTTACGCACAAATGCACAGAAGGAAAATTACATATGCACAAACATATATGCTAATCTAAATAAACAGGTACGAATTTGAATTTGTAAATAAGCGTGTGAGTTGTATATTCATATATACGAAAGCACCTTCATCTGAAGCGCAATAATTGCACATAATCAATAGTAAAAAAGCTGTAAATGTGCAAACGATAGGTATTTATATATGCACGTCTGAAAGTGTTGAGGTGTTTTTATGTGTGACTGTAATGAAAATGCAGAAAAGCACAATTAATGCCTTAAGCACTTAAATTGTGTTCAATAAAATCTCAAATCCATTCGCATATGCATACATACGTATATATTTATTCATCAATATTCATATACCCATACCCATAAGTTCATACTACCAAAAGTGCTAAAGTCCCTACTGCGACTGGGAAAAGTCACTAAGGATTCAAAATTTTTTCATTGCTACGCACTGCAGCTCTACGAGTCTCATCCGCCTACCGCATAGCTTCTCACGCTGCAGTCTTCGATATGCGTAGATGGTACAACAACGATCGGCCTACAAGTAGCATAAAATCTACTCGCTTGGAAACGAAAGGAACGGCAGGGTATCAGGAGAGCCGAAATAACAGGATGGAAAATGTACCACAAAGCTTATTCCTAACTTATCTGGATCTGGATGAAAAAAGAACGAGGAAAAGTAAAGATGGGCAAAGCCGACGATGGAACATGCATACATATATGTATTGCAAGAGTTAAGAAGACCGATCGGAATCTAGGAGAAATAACAAAGAGCAGATCAGTGGAGTAGTCACAGAAATACTTTTTTTTCCTGAAATGAGTAAATGCAAAGCTACATTCGTAGAGGAAGTACTTAAAATGAAAAACGGTACCTGTACGCAGGAACATCAAAAGAGAACTAAGTTAACAAGAATTATGGAACGCCATCCTGAAGTAACTCAAAAGTGGTGGGGGGACAGCTCCCCAACTAGTGGAGTGTTTTAGTCCCCGGACATACCACTACTGTGACGACAGCTTTGATGATGTACATATTAGACATTTAAACCCCTCAGCCGCAAAACAACAATACTACGCTTTATAATCTCTATGAGATGCTTAGAGAAATATTTCGTAAATACTACGCAAAAGTGCAATTGAAATTTATCGAAATAAGTAGTAAACACTCGCTTTCGACCCCGAGTGGTTAAATGTGTGCATTAGGGAACGACCGAACCTCGATTTTTAAGGCCGAACCGAACCGAACCGAACTTCGGCCAATTTCGGCCGAAGCCGAACCGGAGCCGAATCGAACATTTTCAAGGGCCCAAGTAATAAACAAGCAATTACTTTTTAAAAATGTAGTATTATTATTGATAAAAAAGCAAAAAAGGTACATACTTAAGTTTCAATCACATAAATTTCAGCAAATAACATAAAAGACTTGTTATGGCATGCGTGCATGTAGTAATAATTTAATACTTAATGTTCGGCCAAAGTTCGGCTTTTTTCTTGCCGAAGCCGAACCGAAACCGAACCGAACTTTTGTAGCCGAACATGGCCGAAGCCGAAGTCGAAGTTCGGTCGTTCTCTAGTGTGCATTATCATGCAGTAGATCCTAGTTGCAATTCTTGGTCCAACCAACATTCAAAAAGTTTTTTTCTAAAAACGGTATCTCACAGAAAACCGTGCGCACCAAAAATTAGAGAGATGATCGGCCAAGAAAAATCATTTTTTGTGAAATTAAAACTTTATTTTTCTGATACTAAAATTTTCTGCAGGGTTTGTGATGAGCTAATTTATTATAGTGCCTTACAGCTAATATGATTAATTGAAACGTGTGATTACCACAACTTTTACATACGAGTATCAAACACATGCTGCTGTTCAAACATACCATGCAGGGAAGTTGATCGGTTGACTAACACCCATGGCTACATCGCAATTTTTGTTAGCTGCTCATTTTTAACTACATTGTTTTAGGATTCTCGGATTATGTGAACATAGCTTCATTCAGTTTTCTACAAAGCGTTTTAGATGTCTGTAAACAAGATTATTTTGAAAATATGAGCTGCTTGCTTCCCATACGACTTTGTCAAATACCACGTATACGATGTAATACCACTTATAAGGTGGTCCGAAATTTTCACAAAAGAGCAAAAAAAATGATATTATTTATTTATTTATTTAATTTCACTGTCTATGAACATACAAAGTTCTTACAGACTAGCAAATAACTTACATAAGTATAAGTTGTAAATAATAAATAGGAAAACTTTACTAGACAATGGTATACAAAAAATTTAAAAAACAGGCCTTTGGCAAAGAGAAGTCAAGAGCTACCGAGTTAGCAATGAGATTAAAATCCCGTATAGCTCGCGCAATTGGAGCATTACTGGCAAAGACAGTTTTGTGATTCTCGCCGTAGAAGGGGTAAAAGTTGCGCAGGGTCCGCCGAGGAATATTGAAACTAATCCTGTTTAGTAAGTAGGGGCAATCAATAAGTTCATTAATGATACCGTGTGTAAAAGATAAAGATAGAACTGTCCTACGATTATTTAAAGTTTTTAAATTTATTAGCAATAAACGTGATTCGTACGAAGGAATCGGGGTCTGAAATTTCAAGGAGCGTAGGACAAATTTCTAAAATACTTTTTGGAAACGTTCGATTCTATTACTGTAAAGCTGATTACTAGGTCTCCATACAACAACCGCATATTCTAAATGAGAACGAACATATGAAGTATAAAATAATTTTATAGCATACGGGTCAGTAAACTTAGTATAGTTACGTCTAATGAAGCCAAGTACAGAGTAGGACTTAGAGGTTATATAGTTAATATGACTGCTAAATGAAAATTTGGTATCGAAGATAACCCCAAGGTCTTTAATTTCAGAGACACAGAGCAAATCCCGGTTCGAAATACGGTAAATAGTATTTAAGGGGTTAAGTAGTCGGGAAAAAGTAACACTAAAGCATTTTTTGATATTGAGTGCAAGACGAGATTTTAAGCACCATGTGCACACACTTGTGTCACTTTGCAGCAAAAATGCGTCTGATGTATCCTTGATTGTCGAAAATACTTTCAAATCATCGGCGTAAAGTAGGTAGTTAGCAAATGAAAAACAACTTGTTACGTCATTAATAAATAACACGAAAAGAAGAGGGCCTAGGATGCTACTTTGAGGGACCCCAGAAGACGCTAAAAAACGTTCTGAGTTGACACCTTCAAGGGAAACTACGCACCGCCTATTACGCAGGTAATAATTAATCCAGTCCAAGAAAATAGAATGGAACCCCAAACAAGCTAGTTTTTCAATTAAAATCGTATGTGAAACCTTGTCAAAAGCTTTTGAGAAGTCGGTGTATATGCAATCCACCTGAAGGCCGGACAAAATGCCCGCAATACAATACTCACTAAAAACTGTAAGATTGGTAGCCGTAGATCTGCCACCGACAAAGCCATGCTGATTTTGGCAAACAAGAGATTTAACTGCAAAGTTAATCTTATCTTTTACTATGTGTTTAAAAACTTTAGAAATCGTTGAAAGCTTAGAAATAAGGCGATAGTTGCGAATATCATTTTTTTTACCACTTTTAAAAATAGGAGTAATCGTGGTTACTTTCCAATCATCCAGGAAAATCCCAGAGGAAAGCGATTTATTAAATATTAAACGCAAAAGCTGAACCATCGCAGGGCAATTTTTTAACAGGAGAGCCGAAAGGCCATCAATATACGTATGTGTATATGATTTAAGTGCAAGGATCCCCTTTGAAACATCCTCAGCGGAAAGACACAAGGAGCCGAAATCAAGATATGAAGATATATCGGCTGAAAAATCCGTATGAGAGTCCAACTCTTCACAGACAAAATTTGATTTAAAAAATTCAGCACAAACAAGTTAGCCGCTTCTCTAGGGGTACACGCAAATTTATCCTCAAGGAAAACAGCGGAAGGAATATTCGAACAGGCCTTTTTTGCTTTGACAAAATACCAGAAGCACTTAGGGTTAGATTTAATATCGGACTCAGCACTGCGTATATAATTATTATAAAGAAGTTTATTTAAATTCATAAAACTCTTTATCATAATGTTGATATTTAACATAGATGTAATGATTCTCAGTTAATTTAAATTTAGTGTAAAGCTCTAAATTTATTCAAAGCTCTTTAACAATGTTCTAACTGAATATACTAAACATGAGATTCTACTATTATTATTTACTATTAACTTTATACATAGAGTAGGCTGCCAATGAGACAGGGTAACAAAATTAAAAATTTTTCTCTGCCATCTCATACGTGGTATTACGCGCCAAGCGACAATATGTTTTTATGTGTATACAGCACATATCTGGTGATAATGTATTCTTAACGGCATTCTAATATTTGTTAAGGTCTAAAATTCCTGCAGGGTTAGCACATACTTAGCCACGCACTTTTACTTATTTCCCGGAATAATTCAATAACCGCAGACAATCGAATTAAAATAACATTAAATTAACGAGCATAGCATGAGCATACGTTCGTTGTTTCATTGTGCGTATCGGACATTTATGTGGTGATTAAAATGTGTTAATATGACAAAGTTGTCAACTAAGCGTTAAGCAAATACGTATTATTTGCATAGGCAAACTAATTAAAATTAAAATTAAAATTAGTTCTGTAATCAAAGGCCTATTCTGTGGTGGTAACAAACATTTTGTAACCGGTAGCTAAGATATCAGTTCAGTTTTTGTCAATAAAATGTTTAAATTTTTCGTTTACAAACTTTTCCTTGACTATCAGAATATCCCTATTAAAAGACAATTTAATTGCCACCTTAAAGCTTCTGAAATTGACTGCACAAATCAAGAAAAATACGTACTTCAATTACGGAAGCTTGATTCATATTCCTGAAGCGGCCTCATAAAGGTTAGTATACCTCTGCAGAATTCCCTAAAGACGTATTGCGACTTTTCGGAAATAAATACGGCCACGTCACTCAGAGCAAATACGTTGTCGAAATAAATTAAAAAAAAAAAATGGATCACAAGTCACAAAACTATACTGAAAGGCGGGTGGGGAGAACTTTGCTACCACTTTCCAAACTAGTCATCCACAAAAATCAAAACGCAATTTTTGGAGATTATTTTGTCTATAGGAATAGCAAAATCAAAAAAAAATTAAACAAGTGCAGTGTTCTCTTCGGCTATGCCGAAGGCTCCAGTGATAAAAATGCTAATATATATAAAATTATTTTGTTTTGTTTTTTAAAAGTTTTTATTTTGGAAAGATAAAAGATCGCTCACAAATCAGATCCACTTACTCTTCGGCAAGAGACAATGTTCCTAAAAAAGTTTAAAAATCGTCAAAAGTCACATTTACGATATGTCGTACAAATGCTCTTAAAGGGATAAAAGGCTAGGACAAAAGAGACGTCAGTAATGTGAATCATTCTACCAAACGCTGTTTAAATTCCTTCTTCTCTGGCAAATTATTTAAAAGTTTATCTGCCTCCAGCCAGTACTTAGAAGAATGCCGAGCATCTCTATGCTGACAAAAAGATATTGCCAGACAACAATCGCTCAAAACATCGAAGCAGATTATAGAATAGACGAAAAGAGTATCTAGACTGAGCGCAGAGACTACTTCAATCGAAAATAAATTATTATTAGAGAAGCTTTCATTACAAATAAACCAAGTAACTACTGGTAGCCCATTCTTACTTTGGAATGCGGATGAAATTGATTTGAGTGTACAACGCTTTGTTTAAATCAAAAATTATTAATTTGCATGTATCGGTTCTATTCACTGTGCCCGTTTTAATTCCAATTCCAAATCCAAATGATATTTATTAATATCTAGTACTACCTATAGAAAAAATAGTTTCTATTCATCTGCTAAGGGGACTTACCTTAATTTCCCTGCGTTCTTTTTATGAGTTCTATATTCACTGCGATATAATTTGATAATTTTAGTCGTTATCATTTAAGCACTTTGCTTATACTTAATACTCCATTGTCTGCAATAATACGTTAAGTAAGTATGTGTTTCCCCTAACAACACGAGAACATCATGTAAGAAACTTCTAACCATTTTATAATTATTTTTTAATAATCCATTAGAAAATAAATTAAGCTCAGCAGTTGGGCGAATATTGTAACGCAGCAACAATTCACAGCATCGAATGTCGTGCGCATTCAAGCATAAACTAACACATGTACTTACTAATATTCATACATTTTTACAGACTCATTTCAAAAGGTACATACATATGTACTATGAATGTAAGTATGTACATTAGACTGCCTCGCGCTCAAAAAAAATCAGATCTCATTCCCCGAGTAAATTATAAAATCGAGTCAATTAAACATACTTGTACATATAATATTACGACACAATTCAACGTCATTAGAGAGCAGGATAGCCTTGAACACCTTAAAGATTACATTTTTCTTTAAATAAAAAACACAGTTTATTGGTAATCTTTTCTTTGGAAAATCTGCCTACTTATATGTACATATATTCAAAATATGTAATTCAATTTGAAATGCTATTTGATGAAATTTTGTAATGCAAATTTTACGAAAGTATGAATAACTCAGCCATTTGTTATCCAATTTTCAATGGAAGGGTACTTTCCACTCTTTTAATTTTAAATAAATATTTTTCTTTTGTTTAAAGCCAATAACTAAAAAAAATTTGCTTTTCAAGTTACTTTACATGAAAACCTGAAATATTTTCAATAATATCCAGATCGCAATAAACCATGTACTTAAACAAGGAAATTATCCAAAAGTATTGCTGAGTTATTCGAACTTCCATGAAAACTAAATCTAAAAGTTTCCGAAAATTCTACAATGATTGTGTCAAAATAACCCAATTTTCAGCAAAAAAAGGTTTTATTGCACAGTTGAGTAATTATAATCAAGCTATGGTAAAATCTCTTCCTTACAATCATCAGTGGCTATGGTTTTGGGTAAAAATAATTTTTTTTTATTTTTTAGTTTGAATAGTAGAAAGCGAAACACTTTTTTCAGACACACACAGCATTTCTGGGTCACTTTGAACCAAGATTTATTTGCTTTTTGAGTTTTATGATTTTAATTTGGCAAATTGCCGGATTCAACACCAAACGAGTTGCCAATGGCAATAGAAGCAATATTCCTGAAAACCAAATTTTATAAATCAAACCCGATTGAGTAAGTTTTGACGGCATTTGGACAGAAATCAACTCAACATGGAACTCTCATATATCTGGGAATCATAGTCTTTACCTAGCGAAACTTGCAAACCAGATGATGAATTCGCAATTTTTCTTTGAACAATATCAAATTAAAGACCGTGACGCTTCTTTCGTACATATACTTACACTTAATTCAAGAAAATATTAAAGTACATGTTTTTGCTGCAACCAAAAGCTTTTATAAATACACAAAGTGTGTTTTTTTAAAATTACATAACTGTGTTCGAAATGCATTAATTAATAAGAACAATTACTGAGTTAAAATTAAAATAATGTGTTTCTACCTTAAAACTTATTCATTTCTATTATTGACCTAAATGACCTAAAACATTGTAGAAGATGGTAAATTCGAAACAAATAAGAAGGGTTAAAAATACCACAATTTAGAAAAGTGTACAATTTTTTTTAGTTTTTGTGGAGATCTCTGAAGTTTTTATCGATTATTTTGGCTAGAGCCATAAAAAATAAATTTTTATTTTGATTAGAGAAGCTGCAATTTTTTTTTTTCATGAAACACCCTTATGTACATCCGTCCATTACAGCATGCTCTCATCAGTTGTCTTTTGCACACGCTGTGTTCATCTTCGCAGATATATTTCATGCAATGAAAATATCTTTGAAGAAAGTTAATCCATCAGCTTCCTCCCGCTCTACTTTCATATATGTATGCATGTACTATTTAAATAGGCAAGTGTATGTGTATACAGGGTTCCCAGGAAATTCGTCCTATATACATACTTGAATAAATCAGTTAGAGGGGAGACCAGTATGTTTGCATGTATGTATTGATATAAAAAAAATATTTATGCAACCAAAAAGTGGTTGGTGGGCACTGTGGCCAACGGTAATCATCAATTACCACCTCTGAATGGTTGTAAGCCAAGCACTAGCAGAGTCCGCAGAAAACTCCGGAAGCATTGACCGGAGGATGCGTCAGACTAGGCCGAGCATCCTTTACACTGCCATCAAATTGTAACTTAAGAATATTTTATTACATGGCAGTTGAGAAGTGCATGTGCAAAAATTTTGTAAATACAATGAAGAAAATTTTTGCACATTCAGCATTACATAGGATGCATTTAGGCGCTTGGTGTTAGCAATCTCGCCTAAACAATACTTAAGGACATTATTATTTAGGTCATTTCTGATGCATATAAAAAATGAAGCAGAAATTACCTAAATGATAATGTCCTTAAGTATATCTGTACGACGTTCCCGGTAACCCTGTATATAGAAAGTACTTACCTGCATATATACGAATACAGACAAGCTTTTCTATGGTATATTAAACATTTATGTTAAAAGCATGCTTTCGTTGTTAATATCCTGTCCTGCTGTGTGCATAAATATTACTCGTTTTTGTTGATTTTACATGATACTTGTACTAATCACTATAAATGCTTAGAGTTGACAGTTTTGCAATTGTAAATTTTGGTTTGTGTCATAATCTAATGAAAATTCGGTTCTAATAAATATTTGAGCACCTGAAACAAATTGTGAGCATATAATCTAATGGAAAATTGTTAAAATATTTTGTTTGACTTAACTTTTCACAAATCAACATATTTGACCTTAAAAATTGGTTTTTTTTATTTAAATTAAATTTAATATAATTATTGTTAATATTGTAACTTAAAATTCATATATGACTATTTTACAGGTAGATTGAAAGATAATCTGCTTCTGGTTACCTAACAACATGGGTTTTAATGAACCTAGCTCACTTAATTTTTTCTGATGATTTGTGTTTGTGTTGAGATTAATAGAATACAATATACATACATACATACATATATTGCACTGATTGAATCAGAATCGAAAAGATCACCCGGGTGAGACGCCATATTGTGAGAGACTAAAGAAAATGAGCAAACGTTCTGTCAAGCCGCCTCTTCGAATATTGTCATAGTCCATGCTTGTTTCAGCGTGCACGTCTTTGTCTTGTCCTTCAGACCCATTCGCTTTGCTTCGCCAGTAATTGAACAGGTTTATTAAAGATTTTACCGATCTGCAGCTTTTGTTATCTTTTCTAGCTTAAGATAAAAAAAAGCCGCACGCTTTAGAGTCGCCCTGTCTGAAACTTCGTTTGGTATTGAACGGTTCCTGCCAAAACAAGCTAGGTGGGCTTAATTCATTCCCGAATTTCTAGAAAAGGGTAACTTATAAACATAAAGGATATTCCCAAAACCACGTCTGAAAAGTTTATTTATGCTCTACATTCTAATGTAAGGTGTGACAATATTAAGAAATCAATGTATAACCTTATTGAAATTCAGAAATATTTTAGTTCATTTTCTATACTTATTAAAAAAAAAATTTAATTACACTAGTTTACACGAAAAATTAACCTCTGTAAAAAAGTATTTTCTAGGCTCACTTTGGGTCGCTGAATATGAAAACAAAACCCTTTTTTTCAAAGAAGCGTTTTCGAGATTTTTTCGAAAAACGTGTTTTTTGGTACCTTTCGCAGTTATTTGTCAATATCTTTTGAGAAAATCATCTAATCGACGCAAGAAATGTACTGTTCAAAAGGTATTGATTTAAAAATTATTGAGTAAAAATTATTACTGTTACTTTGGCCGGAAATTGAATTTTTATATTTTTTTATATTTTTTTTTAAATATTTTTCTTACTGCTTGACGCATATTCGAGAAGATTCTACCAAACACAAACCAAAAAATCCAAGGGGAAAAGCTTATTTTCGACGAAAAGTGTGACTGTGTGAAAAATACAAAGTTGGAATTTTTACTCAGTGCTACATTTCTTATCCGATTTGGATGATCTTAGACTGAGAATTTACTGCAATGATTTATCTTTTACTCAAATTAAAAAAAATTTAAGCAAAATTTTTGTAATTAAAAATAAGCATATAAAAATATGTAATTTTCAAAAATGATGGAAAATTCCACTTTTTTAGATTTTGGTCGCTAGTAACAGTAATAATTTTTAAATTTAAATCTGCACAAGTTATATATTCTTGCAAAGGGCGCATCAATACCTTTCGAACCGTAGGTTGCTTGCATCGATTAGATAATTTTTTCAAAAGATATTGACAAATAACTGCGAAAGGTACCAAAAAACACGTTTTGCAAAAAAATCTCGAAAACGCTTCTTTGAAAAAAATAATGGGTATTTTTTTCGTGTTCAGCGACCCAAAATTAGAATAGAAAACATTTTTTTCTTAGGTTAACGCGATTACGTCAAAATTTGTCGACTAGTGTTATGGAAGTGTGTAATTTTGTGTGAATTCTTAACAATGGATCACAATTCTGGTGGTATTTATTACATCTGTTCTCTAAAAAAACTGTGGACTATTTATTTCTGATACTGTGAAATCGGGTTTTGAAAATATGAAAAAATGTATATAGAGGGTGTTCCAGAAGTCGAAGTCAAGCCGGAAACGAGTGACAGGCTAGGTCATAATAGTTATCAGAAAAAAAAATTGAAAAAAGTTATGTTGTGTGTTTTTTAAATTATAGGCGTTAAAAAAAACGAAAAAATCTACAGCCTATGATGGTTCTTTAATTTCTCTTACTACACATATCTGCTTTTTCTAAATTTTATTTTTATTATGTAGTTCTGAGTAAATTAGTTTGGAAGAAAATGACACTTTTCGCCAGAAAAAAATTTTAAATTTAATGCTTCGCCCAATTTTAACTGACTGAACTGAAACAATTTACTACACTGGTTTGACAAATACTTTAATAAGGATTCCAAAATGGTATGACACTTCCTAGATTATTTTTTAATTTATGGAACATTTTGATTTTTGTAAAGAAACTCAGTTTTTAAAATTGTTTTCTTACTTACTTGAAACTATTGTAGTGTACCCAATACTTTCTTTGAAGCCGCAACATTTAAGGTAATTCTAGTTTGAGTGAGACTTAGAGAGTCATTTTACGAAGTGCGGGCGAGACAGAGAGTGACGCCATTTTGTATATACAGGGTGCCCTAGAAGTCTACGTCAAGCCGGAGACGGGAGACAGGCCAGGACTGTTTGGTTTACAACAAAACGACTGTAAAACAAATGAACTAAAATACTTGTTTGTTTACAAAAATATACCGCACTATGTTTTTTCGATTTGTGCGAGTTCAAAGCTTCCATAATTGTTTGCATAAATAAATTTTTCCCATGGTGGTAGAAAATATAGCTTTCCGAATTTCAACAACCGAAAATTTGGCGAAATTCTTAGCAATGCGCAAACAAGTACCAATCTGAAAAAAACACGGATTGGTATATTGTATTATACGCCAAAAATAGCAGTAAATAAATTTGTTCATCCAGCTTGTCCTGCACGACACACTGTGCGACAGTCGGGCCTACGTTACCCAAACAACAGAAATTTATTGCTGCTCGAAGAATGTTACTTTAGGAGCATTTTTCAAATCGTTTTGGGGAATCTTTATGTTTTTTTAATAAAAACACACGGCAACAGAATGGGCATAGAGTCGAGTGACGTCTGTCGTAGTTGCCGCGATATAGAGAAAATCGAGAGCGTGGAATATTATCTATGTCACTACCCTGCATTGGCGAGCTCCAGTCGACATTCCTTCCAGCACTATTAACTTGCTTGAGTGTCCGACTGGACTAAGTACAGCTGGAATTTAAGGATTTGCGACCTGCATCAGAACGACGAATTAGTTTAACTTCCAGGGAAAAGAAAAACTTTAAGTGCCTATTTTACGGTACCACAATAAGCGCATAGCAGAAAAAGAGCGCTTCCTTGCAACGTTGGATGAGGGCCGAAACGATAACTTCACCTAACCTTCAACAACAACATTCGCTCTAACCCGTAAGGGAGTCAGTGGAGTGGCCGTCCAAAGCAAATACGACTATAGAACTACCGCAAACGAAATAAGTAAGCAGCTGAAATATCATGTTACGCTGCCTTTTTCTTTAGCTAGGGACGATTCTGGATTAGTTGTAGGTGTAACTCTCTGTTGCCACTTCTATCAATAAATAAATGAATAAATCAAAATTTTTTTATTAAAATATTTCATTCTATGATTAAAAGTGTGTAACTATACTGTTTTATTAAATACTTATCTTCAATTTATCGTTTACTTTTCATTCCTTTATAACTTATAGGACATTGGTATGTTTCGGGAATTCCTGCTGGTTAAAATGATCAACGCTGAGAAAGCAACTTTTCAAACGCCAATATTTTCACAAAAACGCGAGAGAACTTTGGATATGTTGATAAAAGATTTGTATGAAGATTATGTGGGTGATAGCAAGTTGGTAAGTAATACCATAATATTTTGAAGTACACAGCAATTTATTCTAATCCAGCTTATTGGACTTAGTGAAAGTATAAGTATAGTACTTGATGCATTGAATACCCTTACTAATGCTTCCACTCCAATAAGGTCATACGTATTTATCTATGCGTCAATGTACTATTCGTATGTACGTATGTAGGTACATTTCAGTTACTAATTTGTACAAAATAACTTTTACTTATCTCTGACATATCGCCATGCCTATCCATCACAAACACACACACACATCGTTGCCACTACAGAATATGCTAAACAGACGCGCCTTCTCCGAAGTGCTGTACGATGTGCCACGCACATCAAAATTAAAAGAAGACGCGCGCCAAATTGAGTTCGTTCGCATTGGCCAGGCGCTCAAACTGGAGGCAATAGTACGCGGCGATGCGCCCACTAGCATTGCATCGGCCAGTCCCTGCACTATATTTCGCAAGCCACCGTGGGAGCCGCATTGCTTCTATCCAACTTTCCTACACCGCGGCACACTGGCAGGCGATTCATTCGGTTGCAACGACGACAACTTATTTATTGCCACCGACGATGGCACATTTCTGATGAAAGGTAAAATTAATGTGGATTTATACTTGCGTGCATATGTTTGTATGTGTGTATGTATGAAATATACGCGTGTATATACAATGTAGTTGCAAATGAAAAGAGTTATGCACATGTCATCGACCATTTTTATCACTTTCGCAGAGGATCAATCACATCAACTTATCTTCGATAAGTCATTTCAAGTACGGCAACTCAGCGTACTGGAGGACCATGGGCTTGTGCTCATACGTGGCGGTTCACTAACTAATCGTGACGCACACCGCATGCATGTCTTTCGTTTGCGTGAATTCCAACTAAAACATGCAGAGGAGTCACTGCGCTGTCGAAGTCGCGCTGAAGTGAAGGAGCGACGCATCGAACGCACACGTGGCTGTCATTTGTATGCGAGTTCACGTATAAGCGGTGGCCATTTACGTCTGGTGGTGGCAGTCAACCGTAAATTACAACTATTCCAATGGAAGCATACAGCCGCCTGGGCGTCCTTTTGTCCGGAGAATGACACGGAAACGGTGGAGGGTTTCATCTTCCAAAAGGAAATCACGCTGTGTGAGTCGCCAAGCATAATTATGCCGCTGGAGGGACCGACTAGTACTAATGCGGGTGGACTCATTTGCGTTGGCTACAAGTGAGTATGCGATTAGAGAGGCTGCAATGTAAAAAAGGAGGAAAGGGAAAATAATATAATGAATTTGTAACCAATTAATTCGCAATTACCGTTGACAATTATATACTCGTATAGACGAAATAAGGGTTCGTTTACAACTCACTGCTTTCAGATATCACTACGAAATTGTCTGTGATCAAACGGGCACGGCCACTAGACTTTATGACTTGGAGCCAGCAAAGAGGAATCAGGCGCAATTGACGGCGGCCATCGAACTCTGCGATGGATTGGAGACGGAACTGCTTTTGTGCTACAATCGTAAGTGCTTAATTTAATCTAAAATAGCAGCATGGGAATTGAGATAAACAGGAAAGTAATTGGCGGAAAGGTTTTCAATTGAATAGCGAAAAAATTGTTTGATGCAGCTTACGCAAAATATTTTATTCTTTCAAAATAATTTCACTAGTAAATAATAAATAAATTCAGCAGTGATAGATAAAAGGGCTTATGTATGGGTTCGGAATTTCCTCATGAAACAAATTTTGCAAATATGAGCCAAGGCTGTTCTTTTTGGTTCTCCAGTCACGAAAGAGTATGTAATCAAGGTATTTGCTCCAAATTTTTAAAACCCAATTTTTTATGAAATGTGTTAAGCAAGCTGGTGTTAAGATGAAGGTCTGAGGTGTTTTTTATACACAGTACCGGACCAGTGTTTCAGATAGAAGGCAGCATGGATTCATTTACGTATGTGGACCTTTTAAGAACAGCCATACGAGTACCAACATGACCCCTGTGCCCCTTTTCTGTGCGAAACTCCCCCCACCCACCTACCTTCTCGTTAAGTTTGTCGTGGTAGATACTTCTTGAACACCCTGTAACTATATATTTTTGGTTTACACCACTGAAGCTTATTTCAATTTCACGAATTACAAAGATATAGCGAAGGTTATTCAATATAATTGTAGCGATCGCTGGCGCTTTAATTTTGGTTTTATTTTCGCCGTGCCCATACTAGTGCAACTCAATGCCAGTCCCAAAGATCTCTCTCCATCCACATTGCGCAAATGGAAGATTGGGATCATACATTGGCATCATGCATTGGTATCATATTTGGCTACATAGCCCGAAAGCCCGAAAAAACAACTGGTACGATGAGGAATGTCAAGAAGCTGCAGAGAAAAAAGATGCCGCCTACAGGGCCTCGCTGCGATCGGGCGCAACGCGAGCCATGTGGGACCGCTATAGGGAACTGAGGAAGGAAGCGAGACGTATTTGCCGCAATAAGAAGAGAGAGGCCGAA
>JAPVRG010217978.1:0-14802 GCA_029783565.1 Rhagoletis cerasi | reverse complement strand
CGTTGCATTGCGCGTTTGTCATTGATTTTTTTTCTTCTATTCTGTTGTGTTGTTTTGTTTTATTTTGTTTTAGCTTTGTGTTTGCCCCTTTTGGCTTTCGACGCCTCTCTTTGAACGACCACTTTGTCCCCCACCTTGGGGCGTTGAGGCGTTGAGGCGTTCAGCAGCGTTCAGATGAGCCAGCCATCCTATCGCATGATCACATCGATAAATGCGTTCTTTTTTATGGATGAGCAATAAAAGTTGCATTCTTTAGCGTTTTCAATAGTGAGAATTGTTTTTAAACCAATACAAAAAAGTATTCATTTTTTTATTTTTGAAGGATTACAACTTTTTCATTACTTAACTGGATAAAAATTACGCAGCTCGTTTGCATTATTGGGACATGAAGATAATTCATCACAGTTCCTTCGGAATTCCTACCCCAAAGCTATAAAGATTCATTTTTAATAGAATACAGGGAGCCGCGAGAAAAGTGCTACATAGATTATATCTAAAAGGGTTTACGTACTTTAGTGCTATTTTCACAGTCGAGAGTTAACTCACATTCGGAAAGTAACTAAAAACAGAGATCCGTAAGCTCAACATCCTGAATATACATCGACGGCTGAGTGGAAGACCGACCTATCTCGACAGCCGGTTCGAAAATGCCCTATCTCAAAAAAAGGATTGAAAAACGCCATATCTCAACAAATGGTTCAAAAATGCCCTATCGCAACTGAATTTGTATTAAATTTACTTTGAGATTGGGCGTTTGAACTAAATTCTGACATAGGGCGTTCTTCAACCAAATTCTGAAACAGGGCGTTCTTGAAAAATTTGCTGAGACAGGGCGTTTTCGAACCGGCTTCCGAGATAGGTCGATCTTCCACTCAGCCGCCGGTATATGCTTTCCACGCAAGAGTCACCCGTCCTGTGCAGTCTAGCGCAAAAGAACTTCCTATCTTTCACCTTATCTACCAAACTATTACAGAAGGAATTTACGGTTGTATTGAACCTACTTACGATTAAGACCCCCTTAATACTCAAAGCTGTGGCTTCGTTATGTTTACATTTTCGAACGACTACTTGCGATCCACCTGTAAACAGACGCTCTTTGCTAGTACTACCATGCAAGTCGATGTGCCCTTTCAACGCTCACTGACCTGACTTGTGGCTGCTTGTCAACGGCAGACTTCAGCTAGCCAAAAGGACATGAAGAAACGTTCTAAAATGTACCATCCATTGCTGATACGAAGGCCTTTACAACTTTGGTATGATTTCAAGTTATGATCCATAGTCTCTGTGTGAATTTCGAGAAGCAATCAATCTAACTGAAGGCGAGCTAACCAAACTTAACCTAACAACAAATACATACATATTCTCCCCTGGTGGCGCGCCGTAGCCAAGTAGGTAGTGGTGCATACTATCACCGAAAAAACGGAGAACTAAGAGAAAAAGCTCCTCTCAGAAATGTTCCAAAAACTTTTTACTCAACATAAATTTTTAAGTAACAGACTTTTACCTCGAAACCCGTAATAAAAAAATGTATTTTTTCGTGTTGATTGATTCTTCCGACAGTTTGAGAAGATGATGTATTTTAAAACGCATTTCTGTTATCCTTTGTCAAATTTGGTTTGGAGACGAACCGGTGTCGGCATTGTGCTATATTCAGTATAATTTTTGAAAAATATTGAAAATGGCACCATTGGACAACAATTTTCTTAAAGATATTTTTTGAAACTTTAGCTTCTTGTGAAGAATAATTTAATAAAAATTCTATTTTTTTAAAGAAAAAAATCGTAAAAAATCAGCCTTATCACGAGTTTCACGCTTCCGTGTATTCTCTACGGCTGGATGAATAAAAATTGGGTGAATTTGTTTTCGAGCGAAACTCGTGATAAGGCTGAATATGTTTAACCACTGGAAAGAAATAAAAGAAAATCAGCCTTATCGCCAAATTCATGTGAATAAATCGCTCCCATAATTTAAAACGCAAAATAAAAACAAATTGGGAAAAATTGTTTTTGTTTTGTTTATCAATTCTTGGGAATATGTATGTATTAACATAGAATTCGAGATAAGACCGAATGTTATGAAAATGTCAGAGATTTTTTCTGAAAATGTTGGGGAATAGTTTTCTCATACAAATCTCTTAAAACCTTGACTTTTTTATGAAGAATAATTTTCTAAAAAATAGCAGCAGTTTTTTCAAAATTTATGGCAAAGTTTCTTTTGAAGAAAAAATTTCTTAATGAAAAAAAAAGGAAAATCATATGTTTATCAACTGAAAAATATCAAAGATTTTTTCTGAAAAAATTACAGATGTAACTAATAACACAACCACACAAAAAAAAGTGCCAGGATGTATTTTGACGCGCTTCACCTGTTCTTTTTCAAGCGCCTTTAAAAACTAAAAACAAAAAAACTCATTAAAAATGTACTTTACCAATAAAAAAATTTGTTGGAGAAAATTTTTAAAAATGAGTTTTCATCGAATTTTTTTGAACATTTTAACCTTTAGTTCATTCTCAGTTTTTCCTTTTTGTTTTTGTTTTTTGAAAAAGTTTTAAAAAAAAATTATGAAAAAATTAATTTCTTTGAAAAATAATTTTTTTCAGAAATTTAGTTAGCCATTTATTTTTTTTGTTTTTTTTTATTTTTATTTTTATTGGGGAAATAATTATTTTTATCTTGGAGAAAAAATTTCGTAAAAAATGTTTTTGTTGGAAAATTTGCGAGAAGTTTTGTCAGAACGTTTTACCCTAGGTTTATTTTACATTCTATAGTACTATTCGGTATATGCATACTTACATACATATTAATTTTCATTTTTTTTAAATGAATTCTATAATTTTTTAATTCTTTATACGAAGTCAAGGCGAATTCACATAAGGTGGTGTTGCTAGAACAGCTGTTTTGATTCGCCGCGGTGCACATATGTCAAAATTTCTTATCAGTGAGTACTAAAGAAAGAGTGTTGGATTTTGCTGTACCACTTCCTCCTTGAGCGAAGAATAGCTGAAATTTGACATTCGTGTACCGAAAGCAAAAACAAAATACATGTAAGTTTTTGTTTTTGTACTACCGTTACCACCTTATATGAATTCGCCTTGGTACGAAGTATAATTTTACTCAATTATTTTAAATTTTTTCAGTCCATACCAGCTTTTTTTGAAAAATGATTGGAAACAAAGTTCTGAGTACGTTTTTGAAAAATATTTTTCTTAATTAATTTTGATTATCCACATCTTTTTTTCGACAAAATAGTTGCATATTCAGAACAACATATACTTTTTATTTAACCCTTTTACTAATATGTATGTCTTTTTTTATCCGCTATGAAATTTTAAACATTTCGTACATAAATATTTCGAGTTTATCTAGCCTACGGCATTTAACAATTTCATACTCTTTCAATAATCTTATATCTAGACACGCATAAATACTTTTAGCTAGCCTTGCCTGAGGCCTAAGTGATTTCGCAATTGTGCACGCAAAACTACACATAAACAAAAAAAAAACTAAAATTAAATTTATGTATATTTTCAACGCTCGCGCTCGCTTATCAATTAGCATTCAGCATTTACCAGCAAAGCAAATTAAAGCAACAAAAGCGTTTTTTGTAAACAATACAAGTTTCGATAGTTTTTATGATTGTTTTAGTAGTGACTGCCTACCGACAAAGGTATGTATGAGTATAAGTATGTATGTAGAATGTATTTTTTATAAGCGCGTGTGTATATATACATATGTATGTGTGCATAAGTGCATAAATAAGTATATGAATCGCTACATGCATTGTCCCTATTTCGCACAAAGGTGTATCAATAATCTAGCGCGCATTTATAAATAAAATTATACAAATATACATACATACATACACATATACACACTTACATACATAGGAATTTAGTTTATTTTGTGCCTCTGTATGAATTTCAAAAATGCGTAGCTTTTTTCATAGAATTAATTAATGCGCTTGTGACTCCTACTACTTAATGACTTTGCTGACGTCGAGTTTTTTTTCATCTCCGCCTGTGCATTTAGCTATAATTTTTATTTAATGCAAATTATGATAAATTTGCAATTTTTATTTACTATTTTTTTTATTTTGAGTATTTTTTTGGGGTTTCTAAAGTTTTAATTGAATTTTTATTTTATTTATTTTAAATGCAAAATACGCTATAACAATTCGAGAAGTAGGTCACGAGGCCACACAAACAAAAACAAAGCAAAAGCAAAAAATAAAAATAAAAATACAAACAATTGTAATGCGCTCGAGTTTTGTTTTTTTTTCTTTCGGAAATTACGCTCGTGTTACTGTTGCTGCCACCATTGCCGTTTGTATGCTTAACACCATTTGTTTATACAAATGTATATGTACATTTAGTATGTAAATATGTATTCAAGTAGATGCCTTGACGGACTGTCTGCTCGCCAAACAGTCGTTCGATCGATCAGCTGGTGTATTTGTCAGTTGGGTTGGACTTCTGCTGCTTGCTGCCTGCTGACTGGCGGCCTAGGCTGTTAAAGAGTTCGGGTGCCGCAAAAATTGCTTGCTTTTTAAATTAAAGAAATGTGCATTGCTCTGTTTTGTTTCTAGAATGAATTTGTAATTCCTATGCCGCTTGCCGCTTGTCGCTCTCTTAACCCCTCCTCATACCTACACACGTACATCGCTTAGTTGCACAGCTGTGCTACGCGCCTTAAAGCGTACGCTTACAATGTACAGTCAGCCATTTAGTCAGCTAACTAACAAATAAAAAGTCTGACAGTCAGTCACTTAGTTTGTCAGTCAGCGATTATTGCAAAATAGCACTTTTGGCACGAGTGCACAGCTAAGGGTTAAATTTGTATGCGATCTGCATATAATCATTCATTTATTTATGTTAAATTTTTGTGTGTTAGTGCATACTTTAATAGTTTTTTTCATGAACTAAGTAAAGGCGTATTGCGAAAATTTTTATTGCATGAATTTTTTATGCAAAAAAAAAAACAGCAATACACATGAAAATGTGTAAATACGTCTTGACGAAAATTTCTCAATCGGCAACACTAATTTTAATGTGCCTTTATTACTATATAAAAGATGAATGTTGCCTCATTGTAGTTATGTGTAAAAAGAAGTAATAAAAAACTACTGCTGTGTGCGATTTTTTTTCAATGACATTGAGTTAACAGATTTGAAAATTTACATTTTAGAATTATTTTTACTTCTTAAAATATTATAAAAATTGTATGGAATTAAAATTTTAATGAAAAGTTAAAGAAAAATTTGTAGATCAGACTTATTTATTTATTAATAAAATAAATAATTTAATAAAAAAAATAGTAATAAAAAATTTCAATTTCGTAAAAATTGGAGATTTTTTTTTAATTTATCAGGCATAATAAATTTAATCGCCGGTTTCAAAAATTTTTCGTGCAGAGAGCAAAATTTCTCTGGCTTCAAAAAATTGGGACCTCCGAAATTTACAGACTTTGCTTTTACTCCCTTAAAAAGAATATTAGTATTAAGGAAATAATTTTTGATAATTTTTTTAATTAAAATTCTCCGGCTTATAGAAAAAAAGTTACAGTAAAACAATAATGATGTAACTCTTTTCAAAATTTCTTATTTCTCGCGTAAAAGTATTATATGTAGAAAGAATAAAAAAACTTCCGAAAAATGATGCAAAAAATGTTTGGAAAAAATGTAATCAGAAAGTTTTAGTGGAAGAAATTCTACTTAAAAAGCTAATTCTTAAAAAAATATCTAAAAGTTTTTGAAATACATACAAGGTTTCAAACATGAGAATTTTTCGGGAAATAGTTCGGTAAAAAATACATCGTGGAAGAAACGCCCGCATTTTCGCGATGCTCAATTGAAATAGTACTTACGAATGAGAAAAAAAATTGTCAAAAAATATCTTCAAGCAACTTTCCGAGAATTTCTGCCGAAAAATATTAAGAAAAAGCGCGCAGAGAGTTTATATTTTCGTATTTTCGCATAAAATTTTTCATCCCGAAATAAAATATCTACAAGCATTTTTTATTGAAAAATTAAATAAATAAATAATAAAACACACTATATATTATTGAAATTTTAAAGGAACAATTTTTTACTGCAACTTCCATTTGCAATGATTTTTCGTTCTTATATCTGTTATAGTTAATTCAGTTTATTTTCGTTATAGTTAATGTAAAAATTCATAACATTATTTAATTAGAAAAAAGTCTTCGCAAACTTTTTGGAAACAAATTACAAGAAAGCTTTTACAGAAAAAAAATTAGTAAAACATAATTTTTTGGAAAAACGGTGTGGTTTGCTTTCTTGGAAAAAACTTCTGTTCAAAATTTTTTGGAAACAAATTTTGTAACAAGTAGCTAAAAAAAAATTTTAAACAGTTTGTAAAAAAAAAAATTTTTAAAAAAGTAACCGAAGAAAATTTTTGCTGAAAAAAATTTACCTTAATTTATATTAGAATATTTAAATGTTTTTGGGAAAAAATTATTTTCGAATTTGTTTTGTGAAAGAAATGTACTTTGATGCTGTTGGTAAAAGAATTGAGAGAAAACTTCAACTTAAAAAAAAATTTAATTACGTTAAATTTTTTGGAAAAATTGCACATTTTTGAAACAATTTTTAAGGCAATTTTTCTGAAAAATTACTTATTTCTAGTGGAATTATTTTCTTAGAAAATTGATTTTTTACAAAATAATTTCCACTAACTTTTTTGAGAAAATTGTATAGATAATTTCCTTAGAAAAAATGTCGTTTACAAATTTTTTGGAAAAAAATTTATTAAAAAAAACTTGGAAGAAAACGTTCACTGAAAAAAATCACATCAACTATCTTTTTTAGAAATATTGTATTTTTTTTTCTTGGAAAAAAATTTTGTTAGGTTTTTTGGATTTTTCCTTGTGAAAAAAAATGAATGAAAACCTTTACTGAAAAAACAATAATTTCCACTAATTTCTTTTGTGTTTTTTTTTGAAAAAAATTCTTGGTAGATTTTTTGGATTTTTCTTTGTGAAAAAATTGAATGAAAACCTTTACTGAAAAAAAAAAAATATTTTCTCCTAATTTCTTTTTGGTTGTTTGTGTTTCGGACAGGGTGGGAATATGATGTATTGTGGAACGATTTTCCGTCATCTCTTGTCAAATTTGGTCGGGACACGAACCGGTTTCGACGTTGTGCCATCTTTAGTGTCAGAACGAAAAATGACACTGAAGATGGCACAACGCCGAAACCGGTTTGTCTCTAAATCAAATTTGACAAGGGATGATGAAAAATGCTTCCACAGCACATCAATTTCCAATAACTTTTCTAGAAAAAATTTATCAATTTTCCCGAACACATTTGCACATTTTTTATAGAAATGTTTTCTCGGAAAAAATTCCGAGGAAAAACGGTCCTCAGTGCATTTGCTTTAAGCTTTCGTTTCTACACAAAACTTTTGACCTGAAAACCTTACATTATTATAAAATTATTCTTTCTTAAGAAAAATAAATGGCTGGTGAAATATGCCAGAAAAATGAGAGGCAAAATAGACCAAAGAGTGATTTCAAATTTTTCTTTTCTTTACTTTCATACGTAATTTAAAAAACATTTGAATTTAACAAAGAAATAAAATTAAAAAAAAAATAAATAAATTTATTTATAGAAAAAAAAAATTAATTTACTAATAGAAAAAACTTTTCCAAAAAAAATATTTTGAAGAAAAAAAAGCAATTTTTAAGAAAAAAATAAATTTTTCGAAAAGAAAATAAATTTTTCGAAAAAAATCAATTTTTTGAATAAAAAATATTTAGGAAACTCAGCTGAAGTACATAGTTTTATTACATATTTTTCTCACTCTGTGATTATCTAAGTAATATTTTGTTTCAAAAGTTCTTTTTATCAAAAAAAATTTTTTGAAAAATATATTCTAAAAAATTTTCATCCACTCAAAAAGATTCTTACATGAAACAAATATAATTTCTGTTTATTAAATACTATATGTAGCTGTATTTATTTTTTCTTTGGGAACAAATAGATTTTTTACTTTGCCATTTTGGAACGAAATTTCAGTAAAAAAAATGTACAAAATTCCTCTTTAAAGAAAGCAGTTTTTAAGGGTTTTCAAAAAAATTAGGTTTTTTGTTTTTTTTAATACAATTATTTTTTTATTCTGACTTACATTTTTGTCAATTTACTTCTCATTATTTGTTTTTTTTTTGGAAAATTTTCTAGGATTTTTATACAAATTCACAAAAAAAAATTTTGTAAAATTTTTAAATCGTATCGGATTCCTGCAGGACATGAAAAAACATGCACATATATTTACTCGAAACTGTTCTACAACATTTGGAAGCTTTTGATTTTTTTCATTGAAAATTTGAAAATAATCATTATTGTCGGTCCCTGTTTTTAACAATTTTGGGAGAAACTGCATGCTAAACCTGTAAATCCATGCATTCATTAGAATAACCATGCGTCTGCAAGTTTAATGAATGCTAAAAGCACACCTCGCAGCTGTTGGACACTGTCTAATTAACTGTCGTTGACCTTATTTTTTTTTAAATATTTATGACGGCTTTGAAGAAGATATATGTATGTACGTATGTTAAAGCTTCTTTCTTCATTCATAAAAGAGTATTGTATGTAGTTACATTTAAATGTGAAACTCGAGTAGTGTCCATGGGATACTGACACTGAGATCAGGCAAATCACATTTATCGCCCATAATTCTGTCAGCTCTGACACTTAGAAATCATATTTATTTACTTTGTATACATATTTATGTATGAATGCTATAATAAGTACCTACATAAAACTAAGTTCTAAGCGAGTTGTTGCACTTGCTCTTGGATTGGTCGGCATTGTTTTGTTTATTATTTGTAGTGCTTTTATGGTTGCTGTTGTTGTTATGCTGCATATTTGTTGGGTGGTGGCACTGAAAAGTGGTCGCTCTCGACCGTGATTGCGTCGCTCATGCATGCATCCTTATACTTGAGCACTTCTTTTTTGCTTTTCTTTTTTTCTTCTTTATGTGCATTTTTTTAATTTATTTTTTTTTATTTTTTTTTTATTTTTTTAGGCACAGAACTGCACGAGTACGAGTATATTAGCTAGTGCCTATTGAGCGTTGCTATTTTTATAGCCTATGCCAGCCACTGCTGCTAACAAACACACGCACATACATATGTACGTATGGATGTAGATAGGCCTGCATTGTATGGTATGTTTGTGCGAATGAGATTGCATTCATTGCATTTGCGGTCGCTTCTAACTACATTGTATTCATGCTATTTTTGTTATTGTAGCTGTTCAAATTTTTTTTCTGATCTTTTTTCATTTGTAACAAATCAGCGCAAGACATTGAAGTTTACACACTTGGCAATGATTGGTGGCTAAGGCAGCGGCAAAAACAAGCTAATTGCAAGCGGTTTGAGGTGCATATATGTACATAGTTATGCAAGTATGTATGTGTATACATAAATACATTTACATTCATAGATACGTATGCACAATAAATAAGCTTGTGTTTTGCTATTCAAAATAAAAGTGAAAGCATGTCCTATGTAAGTACATTTTGCTCTGAGGACAATTATTTGAATCAAATTTGAAAAATTCTTACAATTTCAGTACTGTGTTTTTTTTTTAATTTTTATATTTGCGTTATAAAAATATATATTTTCAAAACATATTTGGAACAGACCGAAACACAATATATATTTTTAAGCACTAAGACAGCTACGAATGAACTAATGGCTATGATATTTAGTAATTAGGCGTATTCTTTCGACTATTTTTGGGCAGAATCCTTTTTTGCAATCTAACACGTTTTCAACTGGCTTCAGTCTGAAAATATGTGCTTATTGTTTTTGTGAGACTTCACTGAAATGAAATGACGAAGGTACTTTAAAATAAAAAATAAATAAATATTTGCCGATAACATTTTTGGGTAAGTATTTGGCCGTGCTTCTTGACCAACTTTTGCTGTGGGTCTAGATAAAAGGGAGCAACCGGATCTATAGCTTTACCTACGCCAGCTCCGAGCGGCAAATGGCTTTTTCGTAGCAGAAGTACATTAGATTTTTTCCAATGCCTGCCTATGTGCGGCCAGGAATTGAACGTGGGCCCTACCGCACTCGGCTACGTCGCACTATGAGACCTTGACTTTTTTCGCTGCGAAAATCATAACTTTTGAATCAATGAAGATGTTTTAAAAATTCAAATTGCATATCAAATATATACAGGGTGTCCCAGAAGTAACCTGCCAAACTTTTGGAGAAGGTAGGTGGGGCTGGGCGCTAGACTGGGTTGGTCCCCATACAAAAAAAAAATTGCAAATGTCCGCCCCTATTTACTTGTTTATTATTTTAGTAATATGGTTTGAAAGCAAAATTTTCTTAAATTTTTAAGTACTTTTGTTTGGTAAGGAAAAAAGGATACTTTAGGGGGGGTGCAATTTTGTTAGCTGACCTAATCATGTGAAAACGACTTCATAGGACATTAGAAAGAAAAGTTAAGCTTCTCAAGGCCAAAATAATGACATATCAATTTTAAAAATCGGACGTCAAATAACCAAGTTACAACGAAAAAACTTTTTCGGCTGTATTTCGAAGGATCAAAAAAAAAAAAAAATTTTTCCGAAACCCTCTCAACATAATCTTTAAATTTGGGGGCGGACATTAGCAATTTTTTTTTCGACCCAGTCTACTGGGTACTCTTATAAGCAAAAAATTTTCAGGTAGAAGTTTCAACGGTTTAGAATTTTTTTGTTTTTTTTTTAATTAAAAAAAATCGTGCCTTTTCATGTATTATTAACTGCGTGCACCATGCACAATTTTTTTTTTTAATTTTTTTTTTATTTTTATTTTATTTAAATGCTGTTAAAGAAAATACAAAGGACTCGATTTTTTTTAATTAAAAAAAATTTTAGCATTTCAAAAATGGTATCACTTTTACCTGAACATGTACAATTTTTTAATTTTATTTTTTATTTTTTTAAAGTTTTTTATTTACATGCTGTTAAAGAAAATACATGAAAAGGCCCGATTTTTTTTAATTAAAAAAATTTTAATATATCAAAAATTGTGTCACTTTTACCTGAATAATTTTTGCCTACTGGGACACCCTGTATATCCAGGGTGCTTCAAAATTCATTGTCAAATTAGGGATTTGATCTTATTGCAAAAACTTCGTACTAAAGATAAATTACTTTTTTACTTGACTTTAAAAAAGAAACTTGTATTTATTGTCTTTTTTAATAAAATAATGTTGTTAAGCTAGTCTTAGGCACTGCTTCTAGTCTAGTCAATCTAGAATTTTTACACCAAACAATTTAACGGCCCTTGAAAAAAATACTAATCGATTAAGAAAACTGTACTGAATAACATATCCAAAAAGTCTCCCGGGCCCGGATTTTTCCGAAAATTTAGTTGGAAGATAAAAATATTTAAATAATAAAAATATTTTATAATTTTTTTTTTTTGGGGTAGGGGTGCCCAGCACATGTTAAGTATCAGGTCCGGATTTTCTCTTGACGACCCTGCCTAAGATCGTTTCACTTGTACTGATATAGAAAGTGAACGGACACCAACGGGCAAACAAAATTTTTGAATTCAGGTTAACAAATAACCACCCTTTATTATGCAGAAGTGTTTTTGGATTCTTCTTATGTTCTACCCAATTTGGAAAAATTGTAAAAATTTTGACTTTACGAAAAACAAGGAAGGTCAAAGAACTTTTAAGACAGAAACAAACTTTCTTTCTTTGTTTATGCTTTAAATTAACGTAAATTTCATTAAAATACAAGAAATTATTAATTCGTCGCTTTATTTACAATCTCAAAAACGACCAAAAAGAAAAAAATGTAAGTACATCATTTCTCTACATGTGAAAAAATTTTCATCTTTGAGCGGCTCTACCTCCTATACTACCAATCCCTATTTAATAAAAATCTTTTTTCATAATCTCTGGAAAATTCTCCATTAGATACGTGTATTCACTTTATCGAACGCTTTCATGAAATTCTTTGTTTTTGCAACGTTTTTGCGGCAGAGGCCCTTTAGTGCGTCGGCAGAATTTCGTTAAAAATTTTGAAAGGCTTATATAAATAACTCAAATTTTAGTCCTTAGGCATAAAAAAATGTCCATCTCATTCGGAATTTAGATATCAAATGACACAGAAAAATTTCTGTGCAAAACCTTTAATAAAAAAAGAGCCCTTGAATTTTGAATTTGTTTTTTTTTTTACATAAGCATAAAATATAATTTCTTAAATAATTTTCTAAGCGCATCATAGTAAAATTTTCGCGACAATGAATTTCATACTTATCCACTTCCCTAAATACAAAGTTTGTCAGTGGAAAAATAAATCCTCACGGCGTATGAGTAACTCTAGTTGGTTTATTCACTGGCTTAGGTGGTTGGAGGAAAGTATTATACCAAGGTAAAGATGAAAAAGTGATCGCAACGGTTCTACCATGAAATGTATACATGTATTTGGTATCTCTGTAACGCCACCAATACTATATGTCACATACGACCTGAGTAAAAGAACAATTTGGCTCAAACCCTAGAACTATATGTTTTAGATAAGTTGTTCGAAAAACTTGGAAAAATACTATGTAATAAAAGTGGAATTCTCAGGACCTATGTAGCTAGGGGTAGGGCTTAGATATAAATCAAAGGAAACGATAAAAAATGTAATTCAAAAAGAAAAAATTAAAAAAATTAAATTACATTAAATTAAATTAAATTACATGCATATGATATTTATGCGAAAATATTCGTGTATGAAATTCGGCGATGCGACTTCTAGAATTATATTGCAAGTATTCCCTTAAGCGAAAAAAATTTTTTTAATTAAGTAAAATTATAGAAAATTTTAAAATAAATAAAAAGTAGGTAAAAATAAAAACTTAGAAAACAATAAAAATTAAAAAATAAAAAATAAATAAAAATTATATTTAAAACAGTTTGAAAATATGTATTGAAAAAAATACATAAAAAATTCAAACAAAAAAATTTAATTCAAAAAGAAAATATAAAAAAATTTAAAAGGAAATTAAAACAGTGAAAAAGTGAAAATAGTAGACTTCTAGGCGCCTACATATATTGATATTTATTGCGAAAGTATTCGTGTATGAAATTCCGCGTAGCGACTTCTAGAATTACATTGTAAATTAAGTAAAATAAAAAAAAATTTAAACAAATTGAAAAAATAGGTAAAAAATAAAAACTTAGAAAACAATAAAAATTCAAAAAATTAAAAATAAATAAAAAATATATTAAAAATAGTTTGAAAATATTGTAAATAAATCAAAGGAAAAAATTAAAAATGCATTAAGAATTAAAACAAAAAATTTTATTCAAAAAGAAAATATGAAAAAAATTTAAAGAAAATTAAAACAATGAAAAAATAAAAAAAAAGTGGAATTCTAGGTACATATGATATTTATTGAGAAAATATTGGTGTATGAAATATTCGTGTATGTATCCCCACAAAGGCAAACAAAAATTTAAAAAACAAGAAACAAAATTAAAAATAAAATAGTAAAAAAAACTAGAAAATTTTAAAATAAATAAAAAAATTAAACAGATAAAAAGAAAAACTTAGGAAACAAAGAAAAAAATTTAAAAATTACAAACTAAAAACTAAAAAAATTAAGAAAATATATATAAAATGATAAAATATATTAAAAACATTTTGAAAACACTATATTAAAAAAAAAATTAAAAAAAACAAGAAACAATATAACAACAGAAAAAATCCAAACAAAAAATTTAATTCAAAAAGAAAATATAAAAAAATTTAAAAGGAAATTAAAACAGTGAAGAAATAAAAAAAAAAGTAGACTTCTAGTTACACATGATATTTATTGAGAAAATATTCGTGCATGAAATATTAGTGTATGTATCCCCACAAGTGCAAAAAAAAATAAAAAACAAGAAACAAAATTAAAAATAAAAAAGTAAAAAAAAATTAAGAAAATTTTAACATAAATAAAAAAAATTAAACAGATAAAAAGAAAAACTTAAGAAACAAAGTTAAAAAATTAAAAATTACAAACTAAAAACTAAAAAAATTAAGAAAATATATATAAAATGATAAAATATATTAAAAACATTTTGAAAGCATTATATTAAAAAAAAAATTAAAAAAACAAGAAACAATATAACAACAGAAAAAAATCCAAACAAAAAATTTAATTCAAAAAGAAAATATAAAAAAAATTAAAAGGAAATTAAAACGGTGAAAAAATAAAAAAAAGTAGACTTCTAGTTACACATGATATTTATTGAGCAAATATTCGTGCATGAAATATTAGTGTATGTATCCCCACAAGCGCAAAAAAAAATTTAAAAAACAAGAAACAAAATTAAAAATAAAAAAGTAAAAAAAATTAAGAAAATTTTAAAATAAATAAAAAAATTAAACAGATAAAAGAAAAAACTTTAGAAACAAAGAAAAACATTTAAAATTACAAACTAAAAACTAAAAAAATTAAGAAAATATATATAAAATGATATAATATATTTTAAAAACATTTTGAAAACATATTAAAAAAACAAGAAACAAAATTAAAAATAAAAAAAGTAAAGAAAATTAGGAAAATTTTAAAATAAATAAAAAAATTAAACAGATAAAAGAAAAAACTTAAGAAACAAAGAAAAAAATTTAATAATAAAAACTAAAAACTAAGAAATTAAAAAAAATATATAAAATGAGAAAATATATTAAAAACATTTTGAAACCCTTATAAATAAATCAAAGGAAAAAATAAAGAATAAACTAAAAATTAGAAGAAATTTAAAAAATATGTATTAAAAAAATACAAAAATT
>JAPVRG010217963.1:2748-13151 GCA_029783565.1 Rhagoletis cerasi | reverse complement strand
GTCCTCTCTCGTCGAACGAAAACCACGCTCTATAAGTCACTCATCATGCCCGTGCTGGTATATGGCGCAGAAACATGGACAATGACAACATCCGATGAGGCGGCCCTTGGAGTATTCGAGAGAAAGATTCTACGGAAGATTTACGGGCCTTTACGAGTTGGCAACGGCGAGTATCGCAGGCGATGGAACGATGAGCTGTACGAGCTTTACAACGACATGGACATTGTGCAGCGAATTAAAGTACAGCGGCTCCGCTGGCTTGGTCATGTCGTTCGAATGGATACAGACGCTCCAGCACTGAAAGTATTCGACTCGAAACCCGCTGGTGGTAGCAGGGGAAGAGAAAGCCTCCTCTGCGTTGGAAAGACCAGGTGGAGAAGGACTTGGCTGCACTTGGCATTTCCAATTGGCGTCAGTTGGCACAGAAGCGAAACAACTGGCGTGCTTTGTTGGACTCCGCCAAAATCGCTTAAGCGGTTTCAGCGTCAAACAAGAAGAAGAAGAATGTTTTTCTTTTTGCTTCGCTAGCTTCATAATGAGATGAAAAAGTTGCACAAGAATTGCTTTCGCAACAAAAAAAGTAGTGTTCATGCAACCCCGGGATATTAAATATCCAAGTTAAGAAACGTCAATTATAAAGAGCCCTTTTTCGTTAAAAAATCATAAAATTTTTATGCAAAGAATTATATTTTAAATACACAAATTTAAGCAATCCATGTCCAGTCCCGAAGGCTTGTAGCGCTAGGCCTTTTGCCGTATACAGGGTGGGGCCAATAAGACCAACCAATGCGAAACACGAATAACCTTTTTATTTTCTAATATAATGGTGTTTTCCTTTTTGTAGGTCATAACCGAATTCTTGGCAATTTATATTGGATACATACAGTACACAAAAACGGGTTAGAATATACTGTTATGCGTCTTTCTTGGTCAACTTTTTCCCCACGTCTTTTTTCGTAGCCAACTTCTGAGAACGCGCCTTTCTTCGTATGCACCGGGGATATGATCTTATAGCTTATCCAAGCACTAAACTTTCCCATGATAGTATGTATGGTTGCAATTGAATAGCGAGTTTTCGGAAAACACTACTAAAACTAACTGTGGGCAATTTGTTGAAGCTTGTATGTTCAAAATTATTGAAAAGTTTCCTATTAATGACGACGTTTTCAGACATCTGTTCACAGTTGGAATGGCATTTTGTTAGAGTTAAGCCAGCAGACTCTAAAACGGTGAGGATTTCTGATTTCAGTTGCTGTAATTCGCTAATGTTCTCCGCCCCAGTGAGTAGGTCATGTACATACAAACTCTTACGAATCGCTCTTGCTCCCACCGGGTAGGTGTTGTTATTGAGCTCAGCGATGTGAAATAGGCTACGAATCGCGAGGAATGGCGCGGCAGCCAAACCATAAGTGACGGTGTGAAGCTGCTATAGTTGTAACGGCTCATCGATTTCGTTTCTCCATAAGATGAGCTGGTACCGACGATCTCGTTCATCTGCAAGAAATTGCCGATACATTTTTGAAATGTCGGCTGTGATTGCATAAGGATTAAATCGGAACGACAGCAAAGTAGCAATTAACTCAGGTTGGATGGCAGCTCCCAATATGAGAATATCGTTCAATGAAACATTTGTCGAAGTATGCGCAGAGGCGTCAAAGACAACACGCAAATTTGTAGTTGTGATTTGTGGTCGCAGAATACAATGGTGTGGAATCACGTAGTATGGGCTAGTAAAGTCGACATCTTTGGTCGGTGACATATGACCAAGGTACACACACTCCTGCAAAAAATTTGAATACATTTGTTTTAATTCTTTATCGCGACTTAAGCGACGTTCTAGAGACAGAAATCTTCTTTTTGCATTTGCAAGCGAATCACCCAATGTGGTAGGTGACGTCTTAAATGGCAATCGAGCCTGTATACGTCCGTCCGGTTGTGCTTGCACATTTTCACGAAAGTAGATCTAACACTGGCGTTCTTTTTCGGAGACAGTTGGCGTTGGCTGAGTAAACTCCTCGATTTCCAAAAAACTTGAACTTAGGTCATCTTTGTTTGTGGCAGCGACTACGTTACACATGAAAGAACGTGGAATAGTGGAATTTTCACAGCTTTCTATCTATCTATCCAGCCAAATGAAGTGTTCCGGAGATATGGTAATCCTTCGCCTAGAGAAATTTTGCAGTCCTGAACGCATTCGAAAAATACTTATGTGTTAAGTAGAACATCAATGCGGTTGGGTTTGAAAAAATATGGATCAGCTAGCTGAATTTTCTTAGAAATCTTCAACCGCTTGATATCTATCGATTCAAATGGCTGTTGTGCAGATATTAGTTTAGTTGTAAAATTTTTATGTAAAGTGGAACGATTTTCTGTCATCCCTTGTCACTTTTGGTTTGGAGACAAACCGGTTTCGGCGTTGTGCTATCTTCAGTGTAGTTCTTCGTTTTGAATAGTTTCGGGTTGTCTGTCAATATTTATAGCCGTGCTAAATCGTCATTGGTTCTTAGTTAGGTACGTCTCAGCGGATTATATTCTTTAGTTCAACCAGTAGTTTTGTTCTGTGTATACATCCTCAGGTAGAAGTCAGCTGCTCATCTCTTCTTGATTAATTGTTGCATGGATTCGCAAGTAGATAAAAATCAGTTATTTTCTTCCTGTTGGTTTCTGTAGTTTGGACTTGCGTTCTATTGTTTATGGTAGTTGCTGGGTTTCTGTCCTGTTTTGCGTATAGGAGCCTGAGTGGTTCAAATAATAATCAGATGTGATGTTTATTTGCTCATTTATTATTTTTCCGACGAACGTCTTTTGTTTGTATATCTCCATATTCTCTAATACGTTTAGGCGTTGTCCTTTGTGCTGTACATGGAGAAATTTGGCTCTTTCCTATTTTCATTGGCGTACTTTGGTTTTCTGCCATATGGTTTGCGAAGTTCGATTCCGGTGCGGTAGATGGCTTTAGCATTTTTTTGTTATAGTCCCTTATATGTTCACGATATCTCGACATTCGCAAGTCCACCTATATATACCTTCTCGGGTGAGGAAGAGATAGGTAATTGATCACTACCGGCGGAGTGGTATACCATGGATCCTCTGCTGTGATGCAAATGCCCATAGCTCTGTTTGGGGGAGCACCGACTCCAACAAAAGGGGTGAGTACCTCCTTGAGTTTATAAGTAGTTATAATATAAGTATTATAAACCATGGCAACGAACGAACTTTTAGGAACGCTATTAGACGGGAAGTTTTAGATCTTACTCTAAGTAGTCAGAACTTGGCAGCATCTTCCACAAACTGGCGCGTCTCAGGGGAGGTATCAATGCCGGACCATATGCATATAGAATTCGACATTGGTCACATTCCTAAGCATGAACTAGTTTTTAGAAATCCCAGGAAAACGAATCATTGAAGAAGGTGGCAACAGTCATGGTGGTCAAATTACGACTGCACACGAGCTTGAGACTGAGGCTGAACAGCTTCATTCAGACATTGGAATAGCTTTCAATAGTAGATGCCCCAAGGAAGGTAAAATCCAAACGCGATGTGCCTTGGTGGAGCAAAAAGCTTGAGCAAGAAAACTATTCAATAGAGCCAATACGGGTGATTGGAGTCCGTACGAAATTGCACTAACTTCTTATAACAAAGAATTGCGTAAATGCAACAGAGCTAGCTGGCGAAACCACTGCGAGGAAATAAAAAGCCTCCCAGAGGCAGTACGCCTCCAAAAAGCTCCAAATAGGAACACACAAAAATACGATCGGTACTCTAAAGAAACCAGATTATAACTATACTCAGCATCCGGGTGAGACTTGCATACTTCTGCATGACACTCACTTCCCGGGCTGCAAAGCAGGCTATTATCTAACGAAATTGGGTGTCCCAGCGCGCACTTCTGGTAGAGAACAAAGCCTTGCAACTACACTTACCACGGTAGAAAGAGTGCAATGGGCGGTATCTACCTTCAGCCCATACAAATCACTGGGACCAGATGGGGTCCATCCTTCTCAACTCCAGCAAGGAAGTAACTATATAGCCCCAGTCCTCTCCAGACTATACAGAGCGTCGCTATTACTGCGATATATATTTCCAGTAGATGGACAGAGGCTTAAATCGTATTTTTACCGAAGGCAGGCAAACCTGAGCAGATGCCTTCATCCTACAGACCAATTAGCCTCAGATCTTTTCTCCTAAAAGGCATGGAGAAAATCTTGGATCAAAATATCAGAGAAGTCAACCTAACGGAACGACCACTGGATAAGAACCAATTGGGCGATTCCATGGTAACTCGCGTTACAATAAGATCAAATTTTTTCAAGTTGTTGCTGAAATTTTATTGCGAATTCAACACATTAAGATACAAAAATGGTGTATATTTAAAGAATTATTTATACTTAACTAAATACATTTGAAATTTTTTTTATAAAAATAAAATACGTTTCCAAATAATTGTGAAAAGGTAATGGTAACTCGCGTTACATATTTCGGACAAAGAACTTTGAGTACTTTCCTTCATTATAAAAATCTGCGAAATGAAAAACGTAAATCCATTTTTGACATTTTGGTATGTTTTAAGGTTAAAGGAAGGATGATATCCAAAAAAAGACACAAAAATAATGTTATTAAAATTAAAGATTTTCCATATTATAGGGGTATTCGTCTAAACGTGTAAATTCCTCGTAACCGCGTAAGCCTCGTAAATAAACCGGTTTTCCATACAAAATTAAGTAAGTTTACGAGGTTTACGCGGTTACAAGGCATTTACGCGTTTAGACGAATACCCCTAATGTGTGGTAACTCGCGTTACTTTAAAGCAGAAATGCAATTAGTGTTTTTTGTTCTTGCACGCAAATTACTTTTGGTCCAGGTTAATTACTTCGGTGATAACAAGTGCGCTGATTCCATATTTTTTAAAGATGATGCCATATTTTTCCAGTAAAATATTTCAACCAAAAATTCTAAATAATAACACATAAAAGTCCCGAACCATGTCTGAATTCTGTGGAATAGCCCAATTTGCCTATCAACCAGGCCAACCCACTGAGACTGCCATTCACAGTCTTACGTCGAAAATCGAGAAGGCTCTGGAGTCTAAGAACATAGCCCTCTGTGCCTTCATTGACATTTCAGGGGCTTTCGACAATACGTCATACAGGGCAATAAGAGATAACCTGATATGCAAGGGAGTAAGCCCCATCATAATAAATTGGGTAATTTCCATGCTAAAAACAAGGAAGATCAGGATGGAGCTGGGAGGCACGAAAGAATCTATTACAGCTACAAGATGTTGCCATCAAGGGGGTATACTCTCTCCTCTCCTGTGTGGTTATGGACGAACTCCTTTTCCTACTGAATGACCATGGCTTCGAAACACAATGTTATGCAGACGATCTGGTGATCTGCGTAAAAGGGCTGCATGATTATACGATTTCCAACCGCATGCAACAAGCCCTGCACATCACGCAAATGTGGTGTGACACCAAAGGATTATCCATTAATCCTACTAAATCTATTCTGGTTCCGTTTACTTGGAGGAAAAAATTAACCATGACAAAATTAACTCTGGGCGGCACTAGAATAGAGCTCTCAAATGAAGCAAAATACCTGGGGTGTGGCTGGATAAGACACTCACCTGGAATGCACATTTGGATGCAACCGTCAACAAGGCAATGAGAGACTTCCTCGCATGCACCCGACTTTATAGGATAACATGAGGACTCTCCCCCAAAATGACTTACTGGTCATTTAACACAATTGTGAAGCCGAAAGTCACCTACGCATCCTTGGCATGGTGGACAAAAGCGAAACAAGTACAAAACTAAGCAAGCTACACCGAATGGTGTGCATTTGCATAACAGGGGCTATGCGGATCTGTCCTGCTGATGCACTTAGTGCTCTTGTAGGCATACCTCCCTTCTAATAGAGAGGGAGGCCAGCCTTTCGGCACTGAGAATCCTAAATACTTCCGACCTAAAAACCGGAAACATGACAGGTCATATGAAGGTCCTAATGAAATTTACAAATGACCCCATAATGCACATGAGGGACGCAGTAGCTCCAATACTAGTAATCTCTAGAAATTTCAAGGCATCTATCCCGGACCGAGCATCCTGGAGCACAGGAAACCCCTACACCAAACCCGGAGCTGAAGTTTGGTACACGGACGGATCAAAACTTGAAGATGAAAAACTGGAGCTGGTATATGAGGGCCGAATTTAAAAAGATCGATACCAGTGGGCGGCTCCCCCTCCATTTTCCAAGCAGAGATTCATGCGATCGACATCTGTGGCAGAGAATGCCTCAGAAGAGGCACAGCCTCCAAAAACATCTGCGTTAAGTCGGACAGTCACGCTGCCTTGCTGGCGCTGAGGCCCCACATAATAACATCAAAACTAGTGTACGACTACTTCAACACCCTAAACGCTCTTGGAAGCAAGAACACAGTATTGATGGGCTGGGTGCCAGGGCATGAGGGACATGACGGCAATGAACAGGAAAAAACTAGCAAAAAAACGGAGCTGCCACAATATTTCATGGCCCGGAAAATTCGATAGGCACTGGAGTGAATGTCTAGGGCAAAGACAAGCTAAGCGGTTCATCTGCCCATCCCAAGAAGCACAATAGACCACGCTAGAGGTCGCAGTACTCAAGGTCCATAATAATAATAATAATAATAATAATAATAATATATACACCTTGCTTTTCCAGTGGGTCTTCCTCGTTTGCGCTACTTCTAAGTATCCTCCCCACATTGTTCTTCGTTCTAAATGCTGTATTAATGTCACACTTTTGTAATACCTTAGCCAATTTGTATGACGTTTTGCCCGTATAAGTTAAGACTGCCCAAACCTTTTCAAATTTCTTCGTTTTTGTGCCTCTTCTTATCTTATTTATTAGGCCTTTTCTGCAATTTTGGCTGTTTCCTCTGTAATGATTAATTTCGAAGCCCAAATCGAGTAAAGCGCAAGCTGGTTGCCATAACTCAAAATTGTCTATGATATATATAAGCGCGGTTGGTAGGATTGCTGTTTTACGACTACGAGCGACCAGTGAAAGAGCAGAATTGTTTGTTGAAGTTTGAGATGTAGTATTTTGCGAGACGACGACGATGCACTCTGTGGTTCTCGAGGTGATGAAGCTGATTTCTGTACAGAAGATGAAACACTGTTGAAATGCAGTTGTGTATTTTGAGCCTGATAACCAAATTTTATCCATAGGTTTCAATTCTCTCACACCGGATTTACGCTAGCACTTGCCTTAAACGTAGAACAGTTTTGTACTATTTAGTTTTGCTAAACCTATAAATCTGGAAGTTGTAAAAAATGGGAGAAACACTCAAAAATTGCAAAATGACCGATTTTTCTAGAAAGTATTTTATTTTAATTAAATAAACACATAAATGCAATATGTATATTTTATTTACATACAAGAGGCACAAGATTAACAATGGCATAACAAATTCATTTATTGTCAACTGGGTAAAAAATGTTAAAGCAAATAAATATGTTATATATACGAATAAATTAACTGGGTAAGTCACAAGGTATCATATTATCATAATCTATTATGACGTCTACTTCCTAAATGATAAACTATATTGTATTGCTTACAACTACAGTTAGAAAATATTATACACATGTATTTAAATACGAGTATAATTCTCGTTTTCATTGCACCACATCGATTTCATCTTCATTCTCACTCAATTCACCACTTGACGAATCGTCGCTGGAAAAGCCATCCGGCAAGTGCTTTTCGTCGTTTGTTGCTTGCATGTTACCCTCCTGCTTGGCAATTGACGATGCGCTTGCTGTACTTGCTAAACTGTTTGCTGGCGAAGTGATTTGCTTTTCCTGACCACTTTTAAGATTCTCTCGCGTATGTCGCCATTTCATGCGACGATTCTGAAACCAAACTTTCACCTAAGAAAAATCGGAAAATTTCTTAGAACAGACATATATGTGTCGTAGATTTTAACTTAATCTAATAAAACCTCTCAACTAACCTGCGCATCAGTCAGGTTAAGTCTCGCTGCCAGCTTCCGGCGATCTGGCTTAGTGATATATTTCTGCTGCTGGAATTGTATTTCAAGTCCTTTTCGCTGCAGATTACTAAATACAGCACGCGACCAGGAGCGTTTTCGCTTTCCGCTACCACCACTAGCGCTAGTGGTGTTATTATTATTGTTCATACTGATGCTGCTACCGCTCGCGGCCGTTAGTTGCAATTGTGTGGGCGTGGTGCTACCGGCTGCATTATTTGATGACACACTTATATTTTGCGCCACATGATGAGGATGCTGCTGCCGATGATGGCTGATAAGGCTGGCGCTACTCATGGGAATGTCCATCAGGTGATGTGCATGCGTTTTTAACCCAGGAAACCGTGCCGTGAGTGTGGGTGATGTGAAGCTTTGTGCACTCAATGAAGTATTGGGGAATGACTTGAGGCCAAGATTACCGGCGGTAGTAACACTACCACCGAAATTCTGGAGTAAACCTGGCGGGAGGCCAAATATTTGTGAATGCGCTGCATTAGATTTTTGTTGTTGCTGGTAGCGCAGGAGAGCTGAAGTGGCCAGCGTGGAGTACGGTGTGTGAAGTGCTGCTGCAAGAAATAAGCGAAATTTATTAGCAGGTGGAAAACTTGTAAAAAGTAAATAAGAGAAAATCTTCATCAATTAAGCAAGTTAAATTTGGTAGTAAAGGCTGAAGTCTTTTACAGTTGAAAACTGAATAAACACGGAATTAAGGCGGAAGAAGGAATTATAAAGCTGTTGGAAGAGGCTTACGAAATTGCTGAAAAGATGGATGTTAAGCTAACGCCACCTAGAAGTGTACAAAGACAAGAACACAGAGCCAACCCACCATCGAGGCGGAATATTGGATGCGAGCTCTGTTGATACCATATTTAGATTAGCTGTCTTTATCATTACAGCAAAGTTTTAGTGAAGAAAATGGCCCGTAGTTATAGTCGTAAGTTAAAACCTCTTCTAGTTAAAATGAATCTTTAAGTTAGAGGCAGGTTTTTGCTAGATTGACACAAACAGGGCCATTCATCTATATACTTATTTCTAAAAGGTATTTTTCTGTTACCAAACGATATCTCCCTTAATATTCTAAAAAATTCAATGACTGAGACCTCATTTTGAAGAGGGGAAGCCCACGTACGTGCGAAAAATAGTCATGTTGTTGAAATTTAGTTATTTATTAAAAAAAGTGGGTTTTAAAAAGCTGAAAGCACTGTTTCCGGCCAATAAAGTGCCATATCTTCCGTAATATTTCATCAAATTGAATGATTGAAACACAATTTTGAAGAACAGCTTAAGCGCTTGAGGTGAAAATAAAATTTTTTTAATAGGGTTGCCACCCGCTTAAATTTTAGTGTCTAAATATATAGACATTGGCTAAAAATTTGCATTGCATGCAGCAAATGAAATACATTTAAATGCCCTCTTAATAACTTTGAAAAGGATTGCCAACTATCTAATATTAATCTCTTTATACATCTATATACTTATTGCTCAAAAATATTTTTCTGTTACCAAAAGATATCTCCATTCTATTAAATTCAATGACTGAGACCTCATCAGAGCAGATAAATGTGCCCCTGGAAGTCATGAACGTGAATTCTTTGTGAAAATATTGGACCAAAATATTTCAATAACAAAAATTAAATTTGGGCGGGACGAAGTTCGCCGGGTCCGCTAGTATAAAATAAAAAAGGAAACAATCGGCATTAGGAAAACTTTGTTATTTTAGCAAGTTCACCCTGTGTCAATTGACTTTTATAAATATATTTAAAAATGGCGCAGCAAAGTGTAAGTAAATAACAAATTTTTGTAAAATATATGTAATTTACTAACGTAAATAACTTGATTTTTACAAATGTTTATTTCAAAATAAGACGGGTAAATATAAATAAATTCATACTTTTTTTTGATTTCTTGCATGGGCGACCAACTTTATCAGTGTTGTTGTTCTTGCGTTTAGAACACGAACTTTCACCATTCATACTGCAGTATGTGAGTGTGTAGTATGAGGGTGTGTAAGCCACACCCGGACACACTCTCGTCGGGATAAAACGGAATTTAATTGTACTTACGGGTTGGTATAAATTAAAATACCAAATAATATTGCTTACAGTGCTACAGTTTGTTAACTATTCATACCCAACTTGAAGTTAAAACAAAACGAATTCGCTCGTTTAAATAAAAAAATATGTAAGACAAAAAAAAAAAAAATGGGCTTTAATTTTTAAGTTCAATATTTTTGCTAGCTCTGTGGATCGAGTTCCATTGACTTCGAGAAAATTTGAAATAAAATATATGACCCGGCCTATGAAAAGGTGGCTTATGACTCAAAAAAGAAAGGACTTTCTAGTTTTCACCACGTGAAAGAGCGTCTCAA
>JAPVRG010217949.1:0-11083 GCA_029783565.1 Rhagoletis cerasi | reverse complement strand
GTTTAAGAACTAAGGGCTTCTCTTTATTAACTTTCGGCAGTTTATTTTCACTCCCATTATTACTTTTTAAGAGATCCGCATAAGTAGCTTTCGCCCGCTGACCTGCTAACACGTCAACAGCTACAGCTTTCTTCAACTCTTCACAAATTTTTTTATTTTCATTTTCATTGCGCACAATAGCTTCGCATAGATCATGGCTTTGCTTTTCTACGCCATCAGCTATTGTTTTAATTTTGTTCACTTCGAGAATACTCGCCTCACAGGTTGTTTGTACTCTTTGCATTGCATCAATGCGTTCACTAAATTTTTTCTCTATTGATTGCAAGAGAAGTTTCAGCTCTTTCACTTGCACCTTTTGCGACTCTTGGAAGTCATCATTACACTCTTGGATCTTTTGGCTGTTTCTTTCTATCGTTAAACTCATGTTTCGCAGCACCTCATCGATATTATGCATGTATGTGTGACATTGAGTACACATAAAGCGCACATTATTTTCTCCCATGAGTACATTCATACTGTACTCATCCAGTTCAGAGCATTTTTTGGCTCCATGGTATACTTTACCACATACACCGTCGCAACGGATTCCGCTCTCACCGCGAATTGGATTTTTGCACTTATGGCATCTATCCATTTTCGCGCCTTATTGTTTTTGTCACTTCACTGCACTTTTGTGATTATTAGTTTTAATTGTTTAATTTAAAGAAATATGTTAAATTTTGGTGCTTGTAAATAGCACAGTTTATTCGCACTTTGCTATTTGAGTCACCGTCTCTAACGACAGTTAAAATCCCAAACAGTTCGGATGATTTTAAGAATTTTCTGCAGAGCGATTACAGACACGTCCACCTTCTTGTTCTGTGGCGCTTGACGCGCTAATAAAAAGTCTGAGTTGTCGGTACTCGTCGGTGATATTTAGAGATAAACATAGCAAGCCAAGAAAAATTAAACAAGGGTTCCCCCAAGGGTTGTGTCCTCTCCCCACTACTATTTAATTATTATATTTCGAAACTCCTTCAACCACCAGAGGGTGTCTCTATAATATCTAACGCTGACGATTGGTCGATCATGGCGACTGGAATTGACTGGCACTGAAAGAAGCCTTGCCCTCTCCCCGACAAATTCCTCGGAAACCCTTTTCACCACCTGGAAGAAAGAGGTCAGACTGCAATTGGGTATTCACGTCGATGGCGAACCAATTCCGACGGTGAACAACCCGAAAATCCTCGGAGTCACCTTCGACAGTCTGCTTTCTTTCTCGGCGAACACAACCGCAATTGTCAATAAAGTACAGAGACCTTGTGGCCCTCAAGTCGCTAGCCGGCAGCACCTGGGGCAAAGACAAAGAAACGTTGTTGGCAACATATAAGGCAATTGGCCGGCCGGTTCTAAACTATACAGCGTCCGTGTCGTCGCCTGAGACTAGTCGGACTCAGTAAATGAAGCTACAGACGGTACAGAACACTGCACTACGGACAGCGACTGGATGTCTTCTGATGTCACCTGAACACCACTTTCATGACGAGGCAAAAAGGCTCCCAATCAGGGAGAACAATACAATGCTCTACAAGCAATTCCTGGCAGGGAGCCATAGACGTGGTCACACCAACAGGCATTTGCTTGCAGAGGAGCCCTCGCCTAGGCATGTCAGATGGCATCTATACGAACTGACTGACGAAGTCCAGAGGTACATAAAGCAACCTCTGGATCCGACTGCTTACCGACAGACCCCGAACGACATTCACAGGGAATCAGTCTTAAGTTATGTAGACTCTCGCCCTGTGAATTACGTTCTAGGAACCACCGGACATTGACGAGACTGAGCTTCGTCTGCCTCGGGAGACAAGGACAACAATAGCCCAACTGCGTTGTGGTTGCTGCAGCTGTCGCGAGAAATGGGCAACCATACTTCTTACGTTGAAAGTAGTGACAATAGAAACACAAAATATGAACGAAAGTGAAGACAAAGTAGTAAACGAAGTATACGCAAAAAAAAACGGAAGAAAAGTTGAAGAAAATATTAAGAGCCTGCAGGAAATAATTCAGTTGCTAACTTTAATAATTCAAGCCGATGAAATTCGTCAAAATGAACCAAAAATTTTCGGTAGAGAATTTTTCGAAGATTATCCCTGATTTCGATGGCCAAAGTGTGGCGGTAGAACGTTGCTTAACTAATTTCGAGCAAAATGCCCCCGCGTACAACCTGAGCGAACAACAAAAAGAAAATAATTGAAACTATCCATGGACACATTTCACATATGAAAATAAAAGAGGCGCGTGCAGCACAGGACACGTGATAGAAGTGAAACTCCTTTAAAAATTTGGTCTGCACATTAATAACAAAACCCAGCGAGTCCAATCTGCTTTCACAAGCACATACATATTTCTTCCACTTTAGATATTAGAACAGATATTGGTTCCAGTTCTCGCCTTATCACGAGTAACATCGATACATGGGCTACATCTCACATAAACACACAAACGCGTATTGGCTAGCTTTCCTGCAAAAAATGTCTCAAGCCCAAAAATAGCTAAAGATAGGCTCTTTTTTCCACAACACAAGTTCCCGCTCAATCTCCGAACAACAGCCTTAACTGCCTACTTTAAAATGGAGGTGTCATAGGCGGTGGATAGTTGCCCCATAAGCATTCCGATGTATATAGTTTAGAGAGAGTCCCAATAAAAATACATTGTGCGTGCACGTTGATGCTTGTATATTTAAGCGCATGGTAGTTAGACTTGAATTTTTTACACTGCGTCTGCCAGCAGAAATCGGAATTTTTTCAGTATCCAGTGCCCGTCGCCGCATTACAAACCAATCATTCCAAGTCTTGTTCTGTTAGATATTATCTAAGAACTAGTAAATTTACTTCATGGGGGCACTTGCGCAGAGCGTAGAAAACAAAAAAATCTACGCACGTACACACACTCGTGCATAAATATGTATGTACGTATGGTTCCATAGTGGTGTGGCCGGCAAAGCGACGATAAAAGCGAGGAAAACAAAAACAAAATCACTTTAATTTGACTTCGACACTTCGATTGAATTCTATGTGCTGACATATTTACACACTTTTTATTCTTACTCATGCAACGAAATCAGTTTAAAAAAATTCACACTCCATTTGCGACACCGCCGCCTAAGAAATTTCACTTCAAAAATTGCCACGCTCGGTGAGGTTGAAACCGAATCTGTTATTCGTTACATTGTGGACGGTTTGAATATCAGAAGTGAGTTTAAATTTAATATGTACAGTTGCAGATCTTTATGAAAAATACGAAGCGTTCGAACACATGCACGGAAATGAAAGGAAAGACAAACAAATATATAAGGACGTCAAGAAAACTGTACAAACCTCAAAAGCTTATCGTTGTTTTAATTGTGGATCTGCCGATCACTTGGCGAAAAGACTGTAAGACAGACACTAAATGCTTTAAGTGTAATAACTCCGGCCATATTTCCAAAAATTATACACAAGTGTCGAAGAATGTCCAAATCGTTAAAGACTGTAAGCGGTGTAAAGTTATTAATAATAATAATAATAATAGATTGGCGCTTACACATATGTTAGTGTTTGGGCCGTGGGCCTTGATGTTGTCACACAAAGGGGAGGGACCTACAGTTTTACGGCGACTCCGAACGGCGATTGCATTTTTATGAGAAGCTTTTTCATGGCAAAGTACCCTCGGAGGGTTGTCATTGCCTGCCGAGGGGCGACCGCTGTTAAGAAAAAACCTTTTTTTTTTACCAATAGGCGTGTTCGTGGGCACTGTACAAGTTGATAGTATTGAGACCCAGCATAAATTTGTAGTTCTTCCCGATGATGTAGTCCAAATGGACTCTTTGTTGGGCTATGATTTCGCGTCTAAGTTGTGTTTGACGCTGGATGAGAATGGTTTCACGCAACTAATACCATTCTTTAATTTGTTTTTTCATAACCAGGAACCAATTTTATGCATTAAAATTTTTAATCCTTGCAATTGATTATTGAATTGGGCCCAATAGCAGCTATGCTCATCCTTGGTTTATTTTCTCTATGTCTTCACAAAATATATCCACACTAGTTAATATTGTGGTCAACGCCTGTTTCTGTGTTATATATACATGCAGTATATCGATGGCCCTCTGCAATAAGGACACAATTCAAAAAATAAACACCCTTACTACTGTTAAGTGTTTCATGTCTCTAATCCTTGGCTAATCCATCTCTAATCATTACTAGAGTAAGTAGTAAGGATTACTAAAGTATGTAGAAATATTTCAATTTGACGTTTGGCAGAAGTCATTTTCTTTATTATGCTGGTAACAAGGCAGATGATCAATTTACCGACGGTAATGCAATCTTCAAGTCAGGCGAATAGAAATCATTCAAATCGCGAATGGTAATAGAGCCCTATAATTCCTTTAAGTTTCGTTTTATTGGAAATTCATGTTTTCAATCACAGCACTCTCAGTACATTACAGAGTATTCGTAAATACACAAAGAGGTACATAAATAGACACACTTAGGTTATATATACGTGAATGATATAGCAGGTTTCACTTTTTGTTTAGGTTTTCATTATATTATATAATTTGAATTGTAAGTCAAGGCTTAAGAACTAATTTTAAATATTAAGTGCAGCTAACAAGGATAACAACAGATAATAAAATATAACAAGCTTCAAGTTTCCTCTCTTCTTCACAAAGCGGATAAGTTTTTACTTATGTATTTTGATAAATAAGTTTTTTAAATAATATGTATGTAAATGAGTGGTGTACTTTATAATTGTGTAAGTCCATTTGTGGTTAATTTTTGTATATAATTAGCAACATCATCAAAAACTTGTTTTATCAAGTTATAACTTTAATTAAAAAGAAATTTAAGTTTCAATTTCTGCCTCAACTTCTGCTTCCTTGGCTTTGCGGCTGGGCTGTAAAGAAGAAAATATAAACTTAAGTAAGAAATAATCTCATAATCAGGTGTTTAAGTAAAGTAAAAACAAGCAAATCTTAACCAGAAAAACCAACAACCTACTTCAATTCTCATACAAAAATTTTGGAGTGCCTTAAATTTCTTCATGATTAAATTATCGGAACTAAACCAAACTAGTACGAGACAACCCTTGAGGTACCACTTATCTGATAAAATTAGAATTATCGAAAACGGTTAACGTGGTCCAAAGTTATCCGCTAACAAACATAAAAAAAATATTCCGACGAATTGATAACCTTCTCCTTTCCAGAAATCGGTGAGTAAATAATAATATATCCCCCTAATCCATAAAAAATAAAGAAGACTTTAACTGCTTTATAAATATAAAATTTTTATGAATATGTTATTTTTTGTGAATAAGGGGGTAAGATTATTATTTGTTATTTGTAAATAAGTTTTTTTTTTATTTTGGACTTTAAGCAATGTTTTAATGAAAATTATTATTTTTTTACTTTTTATTTCGGCTTGCTATTTCATCTCACGGGAACAATATACAAAAGCCAAATCGAACCATAAAAACAGTCTTAAAAATATCTTACAGCCAGCGGGTCTTTAGAGCTAGCTTTTTCCAACGTGATTAATATATGTACATTAGTATATTACGAATATGAACCGAATCGGATCATAAATACGATTTTTACAAGTACCTCGACTACAGCGCCACCTAGTGGGTTTAGTTTGCTATAATATTATATTTTTATTTATCCTTAATACGTGTCAAAGTATCAGTTTTATCAAACGTTTTGAATTTGCTGACGATTGCGTTGAATGATTCCGTTACATACAGCCCAAGCCAATAAAAGCGGGTTTAAAAACTACTTTCTGGATTATACTTGCAAGCTACTGGTCAATTCATCTATGCTTTCGATCAAATCAGTGGCTAATACCCGTTTAATTACCTTTGGATGCATTAGAATAAAAGGCAATTCGGCGCATAGTTCACCTCCCAAAGCACCCAAGAACAGCTTAACCTTAACGGCATATGAAACAATGATGCCGAAAGCATCGCGCGCATCCTGACTGGCAATGCTGAAATGAAAATTGTATACATGAAACATCTGCATATACCTTGGAAAGCACTCTCTGCAAACTTACAGTGTTGTAGATGCCAGTGAAGTTTCTTTGCGTTTGACGTCACCCTCGACGGCTATACCAGCCCGATCACAATTCGCAACCAAAGTTGGCACCAAATACATAACCTTTTGCAAGCTCGAGCCTGGATTTAACGGGCAACCCTCACTAGTTTCTACAAATGCAATCGTATTGCGGAATTGTCCATTTTGGAAGAGTACAACATCGACGCCTTGCTGCACCATAGCCTTGATCTTCTTCACTACCTTATTCGAGTTGTTGCGCACACAGATGTTCACCGCAATCTTCTCGCTGTGATGATACAGCTGTTTATCGAGCGTAACTTCTAGCTCCAGCTCACCAGGTGAAAGTAGGAAATCTTTGCGAACGACTGTGCATGGCTGTATGCCCTGCTTAGTGGGTGCATATTGCACCTTACGTATACCCAAATTGATGGTGCTGCGACGGTGGGAGCGATCGCAGTCACTGTCGCCTGTGAAGACCTTCACAAAGTATTGTACACCACAAGGCTGCGTTTCATCATTGGCCTTCTGCTGCAAGACCACCGAAGCTGGTGAACTCGGCGGTAACTCCATAACGAATGGGAAAGCATTGGAACCGAGTTTCTTCAGCAAACGCTCTTGCATTTTTGTCAACTGTATGTCGACCTTTTGTTGTGGATGAACTTGCTGTGAGACGAGTGTTAGCTCCTTTTGGAAGCGCAAGCCGATCATCTCATCATCTTCACGTCCATAACGAAAGTTACAGATGAGTTGGACGAAAACTTTGCGGTTCTGCTTAACATATTCCTCGTCCAAAACGATAATGCCATCTGCAGAAGATAAGATTTTTAAGCGGTTAAAATAAGGTGTTTATTTTAAATATTTTAAGGTGTTGTACATTTGATCACGTTATTACTATTAGGGATATTTTTTCATCGAGAAATCTTTCTACTCAAAATCGACTGTTAATTTGCAGATCGTGAGTTATCTCGCCACTGTTAAAACGGGCCTTAGGCTATGGTTACTATGGATGCGTATTCTGACGAAAGTTGTTTGTGACGAGTTCTGACGACTTGATTGAAACAAACAAATACCTGTTTTTTTATTAGAGTGGATCGTTTGGGTGCGAGTTGTTTGTCAGAACACGTACGATGTCGTCAGAATAATTTATGCATTCAAAGGAGTTTGATTATTTTGTGCGTTTTGACCGTGCATTTCAATGTTTGTATCATCGGTACAGATGAATTGGTTAGTCTTGGATTCGATAACACGTGTTTTTCGGGGTATGAACGATATAAACTAAGCGCGAGAGATATTTCTCAGCAGAAGTGGGAAAAAATATCTCATGGAATCAGTTACTTAGCAGCAAAGTGTTACATTAATCACGTTTTATCAGTAGTATAGCATTTGAAATTAATTTAGTGAAAAAGTACTTAGCACGTTCCGTTCATCATACTCGTCCACCTTTTGCTTTAAGGTAGAAACGTTCTCACTATCAACCCACGCAGTGTAAACACGTTGTTCTGACGAAGATTTTGGGCGCAATCGCGAGAGCGAATTTCGTCAGAATATGCATCCATAGTGACCGTTCAGGTAACCATTAAAAGAGGTTTTTTACTTTATATGTATGTACATAAATATAATTAAGTATGTGCAATGTACCCATAAACAAACGAGATTAGACATATGTATTTTATTCAATGCAAATTTACACGCATATTTATTTAAAGGCTGTCGAATCGGGTAACGGGTTTCTATGGCACGTCTGGTTAATACTAACTGCTGTTTAAACATCGTTATCGACGTTACGGACACCCTGGTATATGCATGGAGTCGACAACGTACATAAGTAACGATGTTTAACGGGGAGTCATTGTTAACCAGACATGGTGAAAACGGCCCTAAAACTGTTATTTTCACATCCATTTGGCAATATTATTTAAACAGCAGATGTGACGCGTGCAAACCAAAATCTTTAATGTAGCAGTATACTAAAGCCAGTCTTTTGACTTAGGCGGTTATTATTTGTGACCTCAGATATATTTATTTGCCGAATTTCGACAATATTTGTGATCTATTACCAAAGTTTGGTATTTATAACTAAATATATTAAATCTTGTGCTATTCATCTACATTGAGTCAAATCGTTTACCCTTACTCAGCCGGGACAAATGCGCGTATATCTAGCCTCGGCAAACGGTTGCATGGTACTGACGGATGCGGAGAAAAGGTATAGAAACGAACAGGCTAATACGAAACTCGGTGAAAAAAAATTCAAAATTATGAACTCCACGGGGTCTGTGAGACGTATGGTAGGTGAATAAGGGTTAATTGTGCAAGTATCAATTTGCTTTATTCTTACAAGCGAAATAGGTGGGCGCGAGTTAATTATTAAAGTTTAAATAATACACATATTGTGACCAGCCACGAGGAGTGCAACAGCGTTGGGAGCCGGCGGCGTATTTAACATTTTAAAGACAGCGGCCAGCGGAGCACCACAATAAGCCAAGGGCCGGAGGTTCGGTAAGAGTAGGGTGTGTGTGTGGGATAAGGCGCTAAGCCTTTTACTATATATGGGTATTCCAAATATCTCGACTCCTGCGTCACATATCGGTAAATTTTTTTGCGGAGTTGTTCCCTTTTATACAACGTCGCCTGGGTAAAAGATTGTCGTATGTTATTCACGATTCCTATGCGACGACAAGTAATAATAATAATATACTACATTGGCGCTTGCACAATATGTTAGTGTTTGGTCGAACTTCTCCAATTTGTGGCGTGCGCCTTGATTTTGTTATACAACATTTAAGTAATATATATTCTTAATATGAACTGAAGCGTTGTGGCTTAATGATATTTCTTTTAACAAGGTTATTTAGCTTTGTACCACGATTGGTTTTTTAGAAAAAATTTAAAATAATAAAAACAAAGAAATAGTTTAGGATGAGCCTGCCTAAATCTATGCAATGATCCTAAATAATTCATGCATAGTGTTGAAGTCTTATGTTTCTATTTTTCATTATCATACTGAGAACATAGTATTAGTGTTTAGCCTTATCATAGTGTGAACTAGATATTAGACCAGTAGTTTAAATATAGTGTAAGCCCAGTATTATTGTGATAGTATATCGATTTTCAATACTTTTGGTTCATATATTTACAAACCCATCGCTATTGTTTGTCATTATTACATCTTTTGCTGCTGTTTTTCGACACGCGTGTAAAATAAAATAATCAAATTACAAAAAATCAATCGGCATTTAAGAGATTTAATTTCATGCAAGTATTTTGCATGTGCTGGTCCTTCGAGCCGGATTAGTATTTCGGCATTTCACTCAATTCCAACCAAGTTATTGAAACATCAATTCATCATGCCGACCAATGGGGATGAAAAGCGTTCATCAGAGCAGACGGAAGGCTCAGACACTCAACCACCGACACTTGAAGTTCCAAGTATGGCGAGCTTATTTCCACACGGCACATTCTTAACCATGCAACTGGGAACATCTCCAAACTAACAGCGTGAACTTCAACACGCTGGCCAACCATCAGCAGATAAAAATAGGCGACGCTCACGATCAACTTCGCCGTCAACACTTCCAATGGAATTGACTCTTAAAGCAAACTCAACAACTGGGTCGAGTTGCGTTATAAAAAGCTTCGCAACCACTATACGAGACCAAGGTGCAACTCTGTCGCAAGAAGAAGTTAAGGCGATTGATGACCAGGTTGAAGCACTTCACAAATCGTTTGCAAAAGAACACGTCTATTCAGAAGTGACTTGGCCGGGCCCGCAGAATAGTGACTCATACTTCGTGGAAGATGTTTTCATGTTTCATGTTTCGGTGACCTCAAGGTTATGCTGGCAAAGATAAAAGCAACACTTCGGACACTTCAAACGTCAAAGGCACATCAAGCGGTGGCACAGACTTCATTATCTTGGCTGCCGAAAATATCTCCACCCACCTTTTATGGAGACTTCGAATCATGGGCTCCATTTAAAGAAACCTTTAATTCCCCTCTTATGAATAATTCGCAACTCGACTCGATAGCAAAGTTCTACTATTTGCGAGAATATACTAAAGGAAGAGTACACTCCGAAATCTCCACTCTGCCTCACACCGAGGAGGGTTTCAGAACAGCTTGGGAGACACTCAAAAAAAGGTTTGAGAACAAGCGACGACTGGTTTATGCCCAGCTGGGCCAAATATTTAGCGACGTCACGGAGTCAAAAAGATCTGCAACAAGGTCAGGTCAGTTATCTGCGCTTCTCACCACCATGAATAACGCCATCAAATCATTCGAAATACTTGGGCAATCAACTGAAAACTGGGATTGCATTCTCGGATACCATATCAGTCGATTTCTTGACAGGTACACCAAGGAAAAATGGGAGGAACATATTGGTGATTCACATGACATCCCGCAGCTAAAACAGTTGAATGATTTTCTCTCAGCACGAAGACTAGTGAGGGAAAAGAATCTGTGTAAGAGCCAATTTTTGTGCAAAATATGTTCCTAGCGCCATCCAACAATGCTACATAATGCATTAGTGAGCACACCTGAGAAGGATTCACTGTTTTCAAATCACACTACCACTCAAGGAACAACACCATCACATCAATAGGAACTCAGTGCATTCTGAATACATCATGCAAATTCAAGCGAACCTTGGGACACCTCATCCCTAGAAACTGGTCGTGTCACTGACGGCTTGGATAGTGGGATGACCTAAGCACATGATGTTTCGGCATCAAGAGGGTTGAGGGTCCCACCTAGCCGGTCAGACGTGCAAGTCCAGGAGCACACATCAAAATCAACGACAGATGAGTCAACCGCCATTTTCCTGTCATTCAACAACATATCAGTCAACACTTTTAGCAACAGCACTCGTGAAGATAATTTCATCGTCTGGCATTCACCAAGCATTAGTAGTCCCTTCTTCTTCTTGTTTGGCGCTGAAACCGCTTAAGCGATTTTGGCCGAGTCCAACAAAGCACGCCAGTTGTTTCGCTTCTGTGCCAACTGACGCCA
>JAPVRG010217941.1:0-10515 GCA_029783565.1 Rhagoletis cerasi | reverse complement strand
TTATTTTTAATCTTTATTGGTTAAACTCGAAAAATAAAAATCATTGTAAATTACAGTAGGACGTACGAACCATAATACGTGAGTATAGTTAAAATTGTTTTACGACGATTACAACCTGTTGATTTTTTTGGTTAAAATTTAAAAAATAATGATTACTTTCCGTCCCTGCTTACATCTTATTATTTAATGGGCTACAAGACGGCATACCTAAAATATTTCTAAAAAAAAATCTTTACACAATGTTGAACACTTACGGAAATTTTGTCTAATCCTTCAAAGTTGTTTCAAAGTTTTGGATTTTTTATGGTTTTTGTTGTATCACGAACTATATTTTTATAAAAAAATCCACAATATTGATTAAGCATGAAAGCATTGTGAATTTTAAGAAAAAAATGTTTTGTTTGTAGCGCCTCAATTTGGCTGTGAGTACGTGTGTATGTGTATGTACATTAGCGTTAATATCTAAACAAATACCTCTTTCCATACTAACGTCCGTTTTTCAAGTCAATTAAAAAATTTATCTGTCTTTTAAACACAAATTTTGTTCTCAAAAAAATTTTTACTTTTTAAATCTAATAAATCTATTCAAAAATATCTCTGAATCAGGCATTTTTAAAATACTTTCCATTTGATACCCATATTATGGTGCTTTATTTAGTTTATAAATAATTTCGAATAGGTGGTAACCTTATAAGAATATCCCTAGAGATAACACCTATCTAGATAATCTTAAATCATATCATAGAAAAGTCAAAATCGAACGTGTGTACATGGCGTATGACTTACCTAGACGAGATGAGAATGTTACTCATACGCCATGTACGTACTTTCGATTTTAACTTTTCTATAAATAAATGGTACTTCCAATATGGATCCAACATTTTGAATTTTTTAAATTTGATTTCAGATTCATAATTAGCGACCTTAAAACCCCCACCTGTAAAATTTTAAACGAATCCAATCGATTCTAATTTTTTTATCCGCCATATTGGGTGCGCCATTTTGAATTTTTCCAATCTTATTTCTGATTCGTAATCAGCGACCCCGATGGCCCCCGAGTAACGAATTCTAAGTGAATCCGTTAAATTTTATAAAAATCTTCCGCCATTTGGATCCGGCATTTTGAGTATCGAAATTCTGATGCTATATTCGTGATCAGCGACCCTAAAGGCATTAGAATCCGTCTTGATCAAATAACTGACAACTATTTTAACAAACGGAATGACAAATTTATTTACGCATTCTCGGGCATGGCGCCTTCTAGGGATCGCAGCATTTACGTAATACTGAATTTTCAATTCTGCCATGGTTTATTTGATGCTTTATAAATTCGTGAGTCTTTTGACATGCTTTACGTTAATTTCTATCCCATAGAAGTTTGGACAGATCTTTGGTCCGTTTGACATGGAGCCCGGATTTTGTGGCATTTGCCTTTTCTACTTGCTTAGCTCCATGTTAAAACTAATGACATATAAGCACGGATTAAGCCAATATGATCCTGTATATCCTTTTTTATTTTGCCTTTTTCTTGTCTATTTCACCTCTCTGGCCTATTTTTCAATTATTTTCCTTTTATGTCTTGTTATTTAGCACCATATATGCAAGCAATTGGCAATCTCTCATTCTAAGGGAGATAATTTTTCGTAGGTATTTCATAGTATGAAATGGATCGTTGCTAATGCATATGCCCAGTCATCGCATGCTATTTCTTTCTGATGCAACAATGGCCAATATTTCTGACAACCTATTCGTGAAGGAGAAAAATAATCACGCCAATCAATTCTTGAGTATAGCGAAACCAAGGCGAATTTTATCAGCTGTGAGTAGCGCTTGATTGTCAAAATTTTGTTTTTTGCTAGTGAAAACGTGAGAGTGTTTGTATTTTCTGTCGCGCATTTTCATTCGGGGAAGAATAGACGAAATTTGACAATGGCGTCCAGACGAATCCCACCTTAAAAATAATTAAATTCAAAAGTTACATTAAATCGTAATTCAAAAAAATAGACATGAAATAGGCGAAAGCAGTAAATATATTTCCATTGATGAAACCACTGACATAGAAGACCGTTTCTTATGCAATGTAATTATTGGAGCATTGCGGGAAAATTTTCGAGACTTTTTAATATTATGTAAAGTGATAAACAAACAAACAAACATAGCAACTCTTTTTGATAATGCAATAAAAACACTGTGGCCCGAGTCGGTACAACGAGAAAATCCACATCACTTGCATAGCACACGGCGTGCACCGAGTTTGTGAGCAAATACGTTGCAAATTTTCTACCAAATAATGTGCATGTTGCAGTATTTCCGCAATGAAATGGACTCCACTAGTTTAACCTGATATGGGACGAAGCTTCAGCTGCTTCAAAGCTATGAGGTGGGATAATAGGCGGAGCATGCTCCCTGAAAAATTTTAAAAACACCTAATTGCTTTGTGTTTTTACAGTGAAAATTGTTCTGATACACTTTTTTAAAATAATAAAACATAGCTTTTAGTTATACAACGCTATTATTTTCTTCAAGTTTTTGTTAACTATTAGGGCAATTCTTATAAACGCGTAAATGCCTCATAACCACGTAAACCTCGTAAACGCTTAATTTTGTATGAAAACCCGGTTTATTTACGAGGTTTACACAGTTACGAGGCATTTGCCTCGTTTTTTAAGGTGATCTAGATAGGTAGTATCTCCGAGAATATTCATATAAGGTTGCCACCTATTTGCACTTCGTTACAAATAAAATAAAATATTCTAATATGGGTATCAAATCAGAAATATTTTTGAATAAGCCGCCATCTATATTCCATCGTATATTTGTTTAATTTACTGTTAAGAAAATTAAGACACAATATTAATATTTATGGGTACTAAAAGAAAGCTTGTAAAGCATTCTTTGCCTATATAGTAGGTGATATCCTTTAGGATATTAGTGCAAGGTTGCCACTTATTTTCCATTTTACAAAATTTAACTAGCTAACTGCCAATGCAAATATTAGAAACCAATAATATGCTGTTAAGGTTATCAATGAATTTATTGAAAAATTGTAGTAATTTCCTCGAGAGGGGTTAAAAACATTAAAGCGAATTAACGAAATCATAAACAGAAGAATTACAGACACAGATAACTTCGTTAAACAGTTTCCGCTTCAAGAATTTTATGCCTTTGAATATTGTCCATTCACAACTGTTGCTGTACATCGTTCTTCTTCATCTGCCGCTGATTATTTTGAAAATGTTAATCTACATCGTATTCTTAACTGTTTTGGAATTAGTTCCAATTTGATTAATGTATGTAAAAAAGCTATCTAATTCTTAATTTTTAAATTCATATTTGTTTTGAATGCATATTTAGTGGACATAAACATCATTTTATCTTGCATAAGAATATGCTCTCTAGTCATAAGCAATACTCGCTTAAGGCGATAATCATAGTTCTTCTGGCAAAGCTTCATTAAAAAAAAAATAGAACACTAAAGCCAAGTTAAACCATTTTCAAATAACTATCGGTTATCAAAAAATCATTCTTAGTGCATTACGTAAGAAGGGTGTGTGAATAAGTTCGATATAAAAAAGGGTTCATGAACTTGATATCTGCATGGAGATCTGGACCTCGTTTCTCAATTGAGGTACGTGGGCAACTGGTGGCACGCTTTGCTTGAAAAGATGGTATGCGAGTCGATAATATACGAAGAAAAAATATATGGTAATTGGTAGAGAGAGCTCAGAAACGAACCCTTATATTAATTCGTAAAATCAATTATATGTATATGTAGGTATATATAGCATGAACAGATTCACTCACCTTGCAACCTTCACAGGAATGTACACCATAATGGAAACCAGACGCCTTGTCCCCACAGACGCGACACAGCACTGTCGTACCATCGAATTCTGAAAAAAATTCAAAAATTAAAATTTTATTGTGTATGTACATGCACTTACGTATCTACGTACATATTTATGTATATACGCATGCAAAAGAAGGTATACATATTTTTAAGTAAAAGTAATTAAAAACCCGGCGGCCGCTATAGCCGAGTGGTTAGAGGTGCGTACTACCATTCCGTAGGGCCTGGGTTCGGGCCATGCTCAAGGCAACATTCCAAAAAGATTATAGAAAAAGGTCTTTTCCTAACAGCGGCCACCCCTTGGCAGGAAAAGGCGAACCTCCGAGTGTGTTTCTACCTTGAAAAAGCTTCTCATAAAATCCATTCACCGTTCGGAGGAGGCGTAAAATTGTAGGTCCTTCCATTTGTGTAACAATATCAAGACACACACCAAAAGATGGAGGAGAAGCTCGGCAAAATATTTCGCGAATGTATTATTATTGTTATTATAATGAAAAACCCGGGCCATTCATATGAAACTCCTTGCAAGACAATTAATAATCATGAAATAATCTGAGATTAAACTGATATCTTCTATGCATCCAAATACATATGCATCTATTCGATAGTTTGTATTCATTAGTTAGTTCTAACTTCGAGATATTTTGAAAAAATTGTTTGTGGTCAGATTTGGATCAGATTCGGAGTCCCCAGTGTTGTAGGTCTATAATTTGCAAAATTAAAACTAGTATAACTAAGTAGTATTCTTAGGCTAAACATTAAACAATACTATCTGAAATTGTTATAAATTGGTTAAATTATTTTTCTAATGATAAGTTTTTAGTGCCAAACCAAAGTTCTTTGGCGTAATTAATGATAAAAAGGTGATTATATTGAAAGCAATAATTGCTTATGAAACCTAATTATATGTAATTAACATATAATTGTGCTGGAGCATACATTGAGGAAAGAATCACCTAAGAATATATCTCTAAATAAAAATAAGATTTATAATTATTATCAAATAATATAACTATAACCAAATCATGTGTTGAGAGAAACATATTTAGTTGACGTAACTAAACTCTTTTCTCGATGTAATATTTGCGTCCTACTCGCTTAGGCTCGCAAAGCTGGGAAAAACTTCTTATTTAATGAACTTCAATAGAGATATGGGAGTTGACATCTATACTAATCTATACTGATTATATAAAGAGAAGTCCCTTTTTTTGTAAAAAGTAATCTCGCGAACGGCTCGACCGATTTTCATGAAATTTTGCATATAAATAGCTTTCAGCAGCCACCATGTTTTAGGCAAAAAAAAATCTTATTATGGTACGATTTGCTTAAAATTTGGTAGGTAGGTAGCTTTTGCCTAAATTAGCATATAGGATCCTCTTTGTTCCGGTAAGTGGACCAGGGACCGATCTATTCGAAAAAAATCTTATTTATGGTCCGATTTGCTTACAATTTGGTACGTAGGTAGTTTTTTGCCTAAGTTAGCTTATAGGATTATTTTTCTTTCGGGAAGTGGACCAGGGACCGGTCTATTCGAAAAAATCGTATTTGTGGTCCGATTAGGTGTACCACATAATCCCCAAAATCAAAATCTCCAAACACAAAATCCTCATTTTCTGTGTGAAATACATTCAAATTATGTTTAAAATCGCCGCGATTTAAAACCTAATTTGAATTTATTTTACACAGAAAATGAGGACTCTATAATCGACATTATTTCTAAAAAAAATTAAAACAAATTGTGTAATGAATTCGCAAACATTTATTGGGTAAATGAAAATTGAAGAAAATGCAATACGTCGCAATAATTTATGAATATATTTTAAATGAGCTTAAATAAATACAAACTTCATTGTTTTTCAAATTAGTACCCACGGTACAAATATAGTAAGGTAGGACCGCTGAGAGACACTTTTAGCAATTTTTACGTTTTCAAGCTTTATAATTTTAATAAAAAATTTAAATAACTTTCCGCACAAAATTTACTTCAGAATAATGCTTTTTACAATTATAGTTACAGGCAAAAGTGATAAAGCGTATGACGAAATGTTACGCGAAAGTGCAAATAGCGAAAAAATTAGTAATAACATAACGGTATGGGTATTTTATGTATATAAATAAATATACGTATGTATATAAATATTGCCATAAATTGAAATACGGTTCAAGTCATGGTGAAATTATACCACGGGAAGTAGTAAGAGCGAGAAGAAGGATTTATATAGATCATTTGAAAATTTGCCTTCCAAATTTTTATAAAGTAGGTATAACACGATTTGTACATTTTGGCAGCCACAGAGTGGTGTTGTCTACAAATTTGTATCGAGAATGAGTTAAGCTTAATAAAAAACCTCACTCTGTAACTGTCAAAATGTACAAATCTGTACAAATTTACAAATCGTGTGATCCCAGCTTAAGATAGCCAAATTACAGAAAATAAAGCGAGGAAGCTGTTTTATTACTTTACCTATTTATTCAATTCTGCTTGTAAGTGGAAAAGAGAGGGTGAGAAGAAAAGGGAAGAGTACATATGCCGTCATATAGTACCGTCACTTCGTTTCAAGTTTCTTGCTTTGCTTTTGACATTTTCATTGTTTCCCATGTAAAGAACGAAAATCTTGAATTCAAGAAAATTGAAGCGTGTAAAAGCAAATAGAAAACACAAAAGAGAATAAACAAGTAGTAACAGAACAATGGTAAGGCTCGGTTTGCGCGATTGTTTATATGATCGGTGATATCATTTGTTCAAAAGTTTGGGGATTTTGTGTCACTGTCACCAAAAAAAAGTGGGGATTTCGTGTTTGGGGATTTTGATTTTGGGGATAATGTATTTGGGGATTTTTTTGAAGCTGGGGATTTTGTGTTTGGGGATTTTATTTTTGGGGATTTCGTGGCTCTCCCGGTCCGATTTGCTTAAAATTTGGTACGCAGGTAGATTTTTGCCTAAATTAGCATATAGGATCCTTTTTTTCCAGGAAGTGGACCAGTGACCGGTCTATTCGAAAAAATCATATTTGTGGTCCGATTTGCTTAAAATTTGGTACGTAGGTAAGTTTTTGCCTAGATTAGCGTATTTGATCATTTTTTTCGGGAAGTGGACCTATTCGAATAAATCTTATTTATAGTCCGAAATTCTTATTCATAGTCTCAAATTTGGTACGTAGGTAGCTTTGTGCCTAGATTAGCATATATGAACCTTTTTTCGGTAAGTAGGCCAGGAACCGATCTATTCGCTAAATATCTTATTTATGGTGCGATTTTATTGAAATACGGTACACGTATTATAGATACACAGATAATAGAATTGAATGATTGTTTTACAGTTCGAGAGGTGTTTTAAGCTGTTGAATGGCAAGCGTTTATTGGCCATCTAGAGAACTTATTTGTAAGAGGTGATTTCGCAAACGGCGTGTCTAATTTTCATGAAATTTCAGCAACCACCACATCAAGTGGCAAATTCGTCACTAGGCGAATTTTTTTGCGACAATTCGAAACAACGGAGACAGCCAATCAGCAGGCAATTTTCTTTTTCATGCACGAGTACCCGACTTAGAAAAAGTTATTCAGAGATTGACAAAAACAAAGGCGAAGCATTCTTTCTCGACGCACCAGGTGGTACAGGTAAAACTTTTCTGATAAATCTTCTATTGTCCTATGTGAGATCAACTGGACGTATCATCGGGAATAGCAGCAACTTTGCTTTAAGGTGCAGAACTGCTCACTCCACATTTAAATTGCCATTAAATGTATGTATGCAGGAGCAACCTCTTCGCAGCATTCGAACAAATGGTCCGCTAGGAAAAGTTTTACAGGAAGCCGTATATATAGTGTGGGATGAGTGCACTATGACTAATGCTGTAAACACATAAAGGGCTTGTGGCGTGTGGCGTGCAGCCTGTCAGTTTAGAATACACGTAAGTGCAATCGCACGACAACACTGGCTTGTGTTGTGGATTGTGTTCGGCGCATAGGGCTTACGTGTATTCTAATTTGACAGGCTGCACGCCACACGCCACAAGCCCTTTATGTGTTTACAGCATAAGAAAGAACATCGTGTAGAACTTATTTAATTTTTCCAAATATCATCTAATTAAAGATTTTTTGATTGCTGTGATGGCTCCTGGCTCATCGACAACTAATTTTAATGCTTTTTACTTTGAGCAACTGCTGCTTATATCTTGAAAATGAACACGATCTTATGCACTACCGTGTAGGACAAAGAGGAATAAGATTAAAGTAATGTTGATTGTGTGGCTGTGCGAGCGTCATTGTTGATTTCAGTGCAAGGCGAAAGAACAACATTAGCGCAGGTGTTTTTTCTATTGGCTGATTATTTTGAAGCAGGGCTGGGCATTTTTGCACTACCACTGTCTATTCAGTGATAGTTAAAATGCAAAAAGCATTATCACTGAAAATTTAGTGATAGTGAGAAAATGCACTATCACTAGAAGTTTAGTGATAGTGAAAAACTAATTGCATTATCACTAAAACTTCAGTGATAGTGAGAAAAAATTGCACTACCACTAAACTTAGTGAAACTAGCCAAGCAAAGATAGCCAAATCCATAGTCAAGCGAAGTAAGTTGAAAGCCAGCAGATTGGTGGTCAGCAATAGTCTGATTTATTATTTCCAAACTTCAATCCGTATATCCAATTTATATTTGCAAGTGGAAAAAGCGAATCCAAAGTTACGTTATTTGTACCTAACTTCCGTTAGGAAAGGTTAAACGGGCAGCTCTGCGAAGAGTTCACTCGGAGGCCGCGAAAGCCCATTACGATGCCCATGGGTGTTACCCCAAGCCTATCCCTACATTTCTTCGAACCATTTCAATTTTCTGGTGAATCCTAGCAGTCCTTCCAAAGGAGCTTTCCACAAGTGCTGGACGGATTCTAACTCCTCCTCATCCCTGCAGCTTCTACATAAATCGTTATGCGTTAGTATTACTATGAGAAGCCTAACGTTTGGCTTTGACAGCCTTAATAGACTCCTGGTTCTTCGTTCATCGAGCCGTGGTCAGAGCGAGCGCGATACAGATTTCCCCACCTACTCTTAGTAGCTGCCCTAGTCAGTCTTTCGACTTCTGAAAACAGAAATCGCAGGGGAAGTTTCACGATCTGGATCGCTTCCTCGAGCCTCATCTCAGGATCTCTTTCTAGCACATTCGTTCTCTTCCTCATTTCCTGGAACACCACAATGCCCCGGGACCCAGTAAAGATTGATTATGTGTTGCTGTATAGCTTGTAGGGATCTTCGGCATTCTTTATCGCAATCATAAAGCTACCTTAATCAGGTAAGAATTTAAAATTCGAGCTTAAATCTGTAGCATATATATTAACTTTTTACATTTAACTAACTCGGGTGTACAAAATTATGGAATAAATGTAATAGGCCGAAATCTGCGTTACAAGATGAAACTCACTGTACGTGTCGGTTCAGAAGCTAATAGAAGTCAAAAACAGATTAGGTGAACTATGCTACAAGCTGGAAATTTTTACTTTCAATGAGGATAAATGAATGAGTTATAACACAAAACCCTCATATCTGAACAATCAGTTGCATGGGGCTGTACGTATTCTGTAGATAATGAGTAAACATAGTGCGAAATTTCATGTTCCCAGCTGCATAAATAGAGGAGTTATAACGAGTAATCTCATATCTAAACAATCAGTTAAATGGAAGCTATATGTTATAGTGGTCCGATTTTACCGGTTCCGAGAAATGATTAATAGATTATAACAATACACTAACTCACCAAATTTCATTCGGATATCTCGAAAACTGAGGGACTAAATTGTATACAAACATACGGACACACGGACAGACGGACATGTCTAAATCGACTCAGCTCAACGTTCTGATCATACAAGTATACCTTTTCAAGGGTCTAGCTCTTCCTATTCTAGTATTTACAAACATCATAATACCATTTCATGCTCATGAAAGGTGTAATGAATTATGTTTTTATGTTTTTGAAGCGACATAATAAGAATTCTCTACTCAAGAATATGGTTTATTTTTAATACATATCCAGGCACTGCTACAGCTTATATGGTCTTACATTTAATCTTCAAGAAGTACTATTTCATAACAATTAAACTGCTTACAACCAAAAGCAGTGTTATTTTACTGAAAAATGTTAATTATCAATAAAGGTTTTCACTATCACTAAATATTTAGTGGTAGTGCAATTTTTTCTTCACTTTCACTAGGGGTTTAGTGATGGTGCAATTAGTTTTTCACTAAACTAAATTTTTAGTGATAATGCATTCTGCATTTTAACTATCACTGAATAGACAGTGGTACTGAAAAGCGTATTGCATTCATTTTTTAGTAAATACATTATGCCCAACCCTGTTTTGAAGATTCTCTTACCATGCAAATAATATCAGATATCCCAGGAATACCCTTTGCCACTTCTTGCAGAGCTAGAAATTACGTTATTAAAATGTGTCCATAAGTTGGGAATGGGGATAAAATGAGTATACTCCCGCCGTCGGCAAATCTGTGCGGAGCAACCAGACCCCCTTCCCACCGGTTGCGGCGTCACTGCGTCAGCGTTAAAACTTAAGTGGGATGTTATAATCTTCTCTTATCTGTATGAGTACCCTAACCGACCCGGTTTAATGTAAGTGTATACATGTACATATAAGAATGTGCATCATCTGGCC
>JAPVRG010217939.1:338-11606 GCA_029783565.1 Rhagoletis cerasi | reverse complement strand
AACTCGAATTCGAATGTCAAATTCATTCATCCACAATGCAACAGAATCCATTTTTTGTTGGTTGATAAAATTAATAACAATTGTTTAATTTAAATGAGTTGTTTATTTGTTTTCCTTCTACGTATTTTGACGTTTGACATTCGAAAATTCTGGCTCAACTTTCGCAAAACTAGAAACTCGATCCGAAACTTTTACAGAATGCTAAAACAAATTCGAATCGAATAGCAAATACGATGAGCTTTATGAGCTTTACAACGATATAGACATAGTGAAGCGAATTAAGATACAGCGGCTCCGCTGGCTAGGTCATGTCGTTCGAATGGACAGAAACGCTCCTACTTTGAAAGTATTCAACGCGGGTCGCGATGCTGGTAACAGAGGAAGAGGAAGGCCTCCTCTGCCTTGGAAAGACCAGGTGGAGAAGGACTTGGCTTCAGTTGGCATTTCCAATTGGCGGCAGTTGGCACAGAAGAGAAATGACTGGCGTGTTGTTTTGGACTCGGCCAAAATCGCTTAGGCTACAGAGCCAATAAAGAAGAAGTGACTGCGCTTCTACTGATTTTAATACTACATCGACAAAATTAGTTGCAAATCGAAAAATGCATGTCAGGGTAGGTCCTAAGTATTTGAAATCATAAAAATAAATTGTCAATAGTCTAGTCAAATTGAACAAGAAAAATAGCGGTAAGTTTACAATAGTGTAGATATTCTATACTGGCCGCGACTGCTAAAAAAGTTATGTAAGAAAAATGTGTTTTTGTTAATAAAAAAACCCTCTACTGAGTTTTCTTTTTGGCGGTTAGGGCCCCGTATGTAAAACATGTCGTCTTTAGTTTTCCCTTATGTCAAATACGTGTATCTCGAAAATCTGTACAAAATTCGATACACGAAATCGGACGAAAACCACGCCCTCTAAAAATATCGCTAACTTTGAGTTTCCGAAATTAGCGTTTTTTACTTTTAACTCTTATTATTTAAAGAAACCGAATCATACAAGAATGTATCGCACGTTTAATAATATAGAGAAGTAACTCAAAATTTAAGTTTTTGGAGTCTTCATCATACAATTAATATGCTTGATAAGGAAAATATGTTCAGTCTAACAGATAACTAAACTTCCCGAAAATGGCGAAGATATAAGTCGTTCCATCTGCCTTTTTGTAACCAACTGTATGGATTTATCAAACTTTGATTGCATTTTCCCGCAAATTGTAAATTTTTAAATAATTCTTTATATTATTAAACGTGCGATATTGTTTTCTCAATGGATTTCACTAATTTAAAAATGTTCGTTTTCATAATCGCACGGTTTCGGAGATTCGCCCATATGCACATATGTATGTATATATTTATGTACGTATGTGCATTGACGATATTTATACATATCTATATGCATATATACATAAATACTCATAGTACATACATATGTATGTTATGAATATGAGCTAAATACATAAAATTAAAAAAACGGGCCGAAATACAGATGAAATGGCCGATTACTGAAAGAGTGTATTCCCCATTTTAGCTTTTCGAAAAACCTAAACATTGCAGGCAATTTTTTTGCTTTGAAATTCTTTCAAGGAGTTAGGGAGTTTTTCAGGTTTTCAAAAATAAAAGTGCATTGTAAAGTCGAAAATTATATTATTTAAATTTTGACGCAGATTTTCAAGCGCGCATTTTCCCTTTTGCCTGAGGTGTTTCATTTAAAAAAAAAAAATAGAAACAGTTTCTATTCACCGAAAATTGAACAGCGCCCAGTTCGCAAATGTTCTCATGATACCTTGAACTCAAAAATTGGACAAGATATGGGCGTTTCCACCAGAATGTCAACCGCGAAGAAAAAAACAAAAAAGTCATATATCTAACGTATTTATGGGCCAATTTGACTGCTTTTTGTAACATATGCTGGTTATGTAAGCAGAAATATTTTTGCGAAGATATTTTGAAAAACCGTATGTATGGTCCGATTTGACTCAATTTTGGCATGTGTAGTTGAAACATCGTAAGTCAGAGATTTCCAAAAACTGACCCGCTAGGTGGCGCTGAAGTCAAAATATAAAGTATATTCTATATAAACTTCATGTTTTTTTTTGCGTTAAAAATTCGTTTAAAAGCAATATTAACAAAAATATAATGATGGAAAAAAATTTCGCGTGCGACATGTGGCGTGCGACAGTGATTAAAATTAAATAAAAAATAAACTACTTAATATTTTTCAATAAAATAAAAAACATTATTAAGATACATCAATGCATAACATTTTAAAATTAGTCGCATTAATATGTTTCTTCAGGTTTCGCTGAAATAAGTGTTTGATTTTTTTGCTTTGAAAGCGACTTCTGTTTTTGTCGCATGCGAATGTCTTGATTTTTTGTAATTATCTTGAAAACGAAGAATTGGCCAAAATCAACCTTAGCACCAATCATAGTGCTAATCAAGTGTTGTCACTTTCGCCTTTTGTAAAAATAAAATAATGTTTTGGCATATGTTTTTTTCACATTGAGCTTCTATGAAACATGCATGACAAACTTACTGAAAAAAGTATTAATGTAAAATGTAAACATTTTGAGGCCCTTAAGTGGACTTTCGTCTATCACCGAAAGTACATAATTAGTGTCAACCGAGTCTCAAGCCAAACTTTATGATTTATCTTGGGAAGCAGCAAAAATAAAAATGTTATTTGCATAACCGCATTTTTTATTATAAGTACGCCTTGCTTTCTGCGAACTATTACTTTATGAAAAATAGCTTCCAAAAAGGCCTTTTGCCGACTGGATAGAAGAGTTCAGAAGATCATACATATTTACAGAAAAATCTACAGTTAATAGTAAGTAATCGGTCGAATTTTCAAATTCGTTGAAGCCCTACCACTCACACGGTATCACGGTATCATTATAATGATTGAAAAAGGTAAAACACACATCCAAAAAATGGCCAATTAAGACCTTTTTTATTTATTTAAAATGTAATTGTCCATAAAAATTGCATTTTGCAATAAAAATCTGTAATGAAGTCTTGTTTCAATCAAAAAGGGAAAACCATCCGACGATTGGGCCGACAGGGCCGGGTGGAATTAAAAGCCGGAAAATACCCAAATTTTGCGATGCGCAGACGACGATTTTTTTTGATGATTAAAATTAAATTACAAATTGAAATTTTTGGTAAATGCGTTTTTTAGTATTCCGTTAATTTGCTCTTAGATACATATGTACATACATAACCTTTACCTTAATATAGAAAGACCCCCACTCATTTTCTTTCTGTACAAAAGTAGGTAGATTACTAACTAAAAACTTTATCGAATTTAAAACCAACTGTTTCATCCAAAAATTAATTTTTCTGTGTTTATTAAAAACCAGTATAGTGCAAAAAATTGCAACTACAAAACTTAAGTTTTTATAAAGTTTTATAACTACTCGGTAAAGAAACAGGAATTTTAGATAGGGGCCTTTCTATATTAAAGTAACGTTACATATGTATGTATGTATGTATGCACATACCCTACTGAAATTCAAAGCAATATCTTAAATAACGAGATTTATTCGTATTCTGAGGACAACTTTCACAGAAATTAATAACTTATTGTTAGTTTAAAAAGCTTTTGCTTCCAATTTGCCATTGAGGGACTTTTGCATTAATAACGACGATATGTACAAACTTATATACATGCATACATACATAAACATACAATGAAAAAAATATATTTCAGATTGTTTAACATATGGTAAAATAGTTTGCGGTATCACAAATGCTTTCTACAATGTACGTAATGTACGTACATACTTAAGTATACATATGTCAGCAAACTTATGTAGGCAAACATCCATTTCGCAAATGTACTTATCTACGAGCCATCGGTTGCCATGGCAACACATGATATTATTATACAGGGTACTGTATCGAAATTGATGTCGTGTATAAACATCCTGTTGGTTGTGAGTGTTTATTTATGTGTAAAAACGATACAAAAATTAACTCAAAAAGTTAAAAAATGCTTAGTGAAAGCGCTTTCAATGTTCAGCTTCTCAAACGTAACGAAAAATTTTAACATGAGAATAAAGGTCTGTTCTCCGGAATATTATCGTCCTTAGAAAGGACATGCTGAAGCCATCACAATTGGGACGTTTTCATCGAAGAGCTTGTATAGTTTGACATTCCATATTCTTCAGTGTCAGTGGAATTGTACCCTCAAAAGTCCCCGATATTCGACACTGTCAACACTTCTGCGCCATATATCCACGGTACTTTGGCAAAATCTCGTATCCCAGAAATCACTACTAGATATCTCGTGACTCGAAAAATTAATTAAAAATTGACCTTAAAATTCTATGATTCATTATATGCATTTTATTCGTTATTAACTAAAAAGGACTTAATCTTTAATATGCACATCAAAAGTGATTAAAAATGATTTTTTGTTATTATTAGAAAGTTTTCGTAAAAGACTGTTGTTTGAGAGTGTTTTGAGATACGAGGTTTTGCCAAAGTACCGTCGATATGTGAGTAAGAGAACGGGAATGAAGCGAGTATTTAGAGAGTGATTTTCGTGATAGAAATAGGTGAGTATACAGTATTAAGCGTATGCGTGCTCGTGTGAAAAATTGTGCACCACCCTGTATTGCAAATTTAAAAAATTTTTCCGGTATAAATATGATAGCAGGATACACTCAGGCACCAGTTAAAGTCAAAAAGTATCTTCAGTCACAAGTAATACTAAGTTATTCCAAACATAGTTTTCAATTAAAAATGAAAATCATTTTCTTACTTTCTTTGGCGGTTTGTGTGGCAGTCACGACGGCTATGCCATCAAAGGTAAAGCTAGTTTTTATAATAGAAAACTGATACAAAAATAATAAAATAGTCGTTATCAATTCAAACGTCTTATATTAAATTCAAACTGTGACTGTGAATTGATTTCGGTTCAGTAGTTTGAGGAAATGAAATAATTTCAAGCCTATATGTGATCATAATATTAATTAAAATTTGTTCGGAAATACATTTGCATACATTAAATATTCTTCTACATACTCGTAGCTGTCTCTGCGATATAGTCTCACTGTCGTATTTGACAAAACTGAATAAAATTTTGTTCACCTAAGAGAAAATCAGATGGGACTTATAAAAAATGACATTCAGTGCATATCAGATCGTTTACCTTAATAGGACTGTGTATTATTTTTGAAAAATATGTACAGTGGCGAATATATAAATAGGGAAGAGACATTTTAGCATTCTTTGTTTTTTAATTTTTTTTAAGAAAGTGTAGCTCGTTATCTAACAAAAACCATGTAAGTCGAAATTTAGGAAATTTCAACAAAGTTTCATTTGAAATTTTTAGCTTTTTTATTAGATTTCTTAGAAACATTCTGAGTACGCAGTTTTGTAGCCCATTCACAAAGTGCAAGTTTAAAGTAGCTAGGACTTACCGTTGATGTTTGACAATTTTTTTTTTGCGTGAAAAAAAAAATGCGTGAAAAAATTACAGAATAGACATGTATCTGACGCATACCATTCGGACGGATCTAATCCTTCAAACTCGCCTGTTATGACAGTGCGAATCGGATTAGATCCGTGCGGATGGCATCCTTCGGATACCGTAATAGGCATGATTATCTGAAGAAAGTACATACATATGTAAGTACATATGTGCATAAGAATTCTCTTTTGCGACACAATCGACAAATTCTGAGGTAACGCTCGTATCTATACTTTTTTTTGCAGTATTATACTTTTTTTCGGATTCCAAAAATGGATACTACTGTTTTTTTTTAGTTGAAACCCTTTTTTAACTTCGTTTTCCCGGATCCATTTCAACTAATCACTGCATCAAAACTGAGCTGACTCGCCACGTAGCGAAATGCGTAAAAACACCTACTCGCCGACACAACTCTCTCGGCCCAGTGTTGTCTCACACTCTACTCGTTAGGTGTGATCAAGGCATTAGACCGTGTAATTTTGTTGAAAAAGTGTTTAAAAAAATAACTAATACTCGTACTGTAAAGAAATGCTTTTTTTTTTAATAGAATTTAATGGCATTTTTTCGCAGCAATATGTCCGAAAAGAGATACGAGCGTTATGTATAGGTATTAAAATATATTTAGATTTTTTATTAACGAGTAGGCATTTAAAAAGAAATTAATGTTGTAATAACTTAAAATTACTGCCATTAAGTTTTTTTTTTAATATTTACATACTAAACTAAATTTTAGGGATGTTTTGAAATTGAAACCAAACGCACAAGTTTAAATAAGTGACTGTATTTTTTTTACAGATCTCAACAACTTACAATGAAAATTATCCTGTCCTAAAAGGTAATACAAATTACATTTGTATGTGTACGTATATGTATGTATATGTGAGCTATTTAACAAGTTTGGAAGATATCGCGCCTGGTAAAGTGAAAATCCTTAAGCTAATCCAAAACATAGCTACATTCATATGTACATACATACATAACTTTGTAACGACTTAAAGATTCAATTACCAGGCACATGTCTCTTTTCGTCATCATTTATGTATGTACATGGGTATGTATGTACGTGTAAAATGAAATACATGTACATGCATATGTATGTGTGTTTATAAATTTAATTTATTTTATTTTATTTTAATGGAAAATTTTCTCCAAATCGTAGATGAACTGTGCAACGACCACGACTTTCGAACAGACAACTACAATTTATTTGGGCAATTAGTTTATCTTCTCTTGACATTACCAAACGAAGAAAATTATTTACAAAACAATTGCAGTAAATATTTAAGTATTTCAAAAAAAGCCTTGTCGGTACTTCTTCGTCTAAAAAATATTGAGAACGCAAACTACGAGAAATTCGACTCGCCTCCAAAGAGAACTTTAGACAGTATTGGTGGTGGTCATTTGATAAAGAGAAGCGACATTTTACTGTAAAAACTACGTCTCAAGACATTTTAGTTTGTTTTTATGCTTTGAGAAATTTTGAAACGAATATTTGCTTTATAAAAAAATTTAATTGTAAGTGCATGTACTTATTAAAATGTATACAATTTTTTATATTTATCAAGCTGACTTCAAAAACTTCAATCCGGACAATATTTACCTAAGGTAATTTAGCGGAAATAAATAATTTTTAAAGAATAACTATGCTGCATATACATAAATATGCATGTGTTTAACTTAAATGTATGTACATAAATATATGCAGACGTATACGTGTATATCCCGCATCTCAAAATATTTTGATAAAATATTATGTAATTATATATATGTAATAAAATGACTTATTTTACGAATCGTTTTTAATATGTATTTTATCGAATCCTGAAATAAATTTTTCCGTTGGTCATCTATTTCTAAGGGAAAGATATTTTAGCAATACACACAAACATATATGTATTTACATTCATATCCCAGTGGAAATTGGAAGCATGAAATAATGACTTACCAGCAACTTAAGGCTGGTTTTTATTATGTCATATTTTGGCACAACTTTATCTCCTTTATCAATACATTTACCGATTATAATTTGGGCAAAAAAAAACGTTTTTTAGTCCCATTTGACAATGTGTTTTCACTTATGTGACGAAAAATGCCATTGAATTTGACATAGTGAAAACTAGTCTTTACTCTTCATCTGGGGGTCCTGACCAGCATGCCGAATTTTCCTTACTCTAACATAGGCATGGCCGCCTTATGAAAGTAGGAATTTATAATGCAAATTTGGTATCAGACATGTAGAGCAACCGCTCGGAGTAGTTCGGCGTTTGGTAGTATGTTTGGTGGAACATTATTTTACAACTTCTTTTAGTAAGGCGTAATCTGGGGTGTTCATTTTGTGCTTTACTATTACATAGACAACATTGGCCATGATAACAATTTTGGTACTAAATGCTGGAAGAAAACATGGATTACCTCCTAAAGTGCTTAACTATTTTCCCACTGGGATGTGCAAACATATATAGTTCATTTATATGTATCTATGTAAGTATATATGTATGTAATTTTTATAATTCATATTGTCGTCATCAATGCAATAAGCAGGTCTTAAATGACAAATTTGAAAGTTTACATTAGAATCAAGAAATCATTCTTATATTCACATAGAAAATATATTAAGGGATGTTCAAAAAATTAAAAAAATCTGGTAATTTTGGAGATATGGCTTTAAATTTAACGAAATTTCCAATTTTAATTTACACAGATGTCCTCTTAAAATATATGTATATATGTATGCATATACATTAGGGTGTCCATTATTTCCCAAGTTAATTTTCTTTGCTGCCGCCCCACGAAGTTTGAGCTTTCGCCCTGAAGAAATATCCAATCCAAAAAAACTCTTACTTTTCAAACTAAACCGTGCCGTTTTCTATTTAAATAACACGGGATTATAGGCCTTTTTTTTCTCTTAAACAAATAAGGATACAGCAAGGGCCAATGTATAGTTTTAAAGAGAATTGAACGCTCTACAAGTTTTGTTACCGTTCCAACTTGGGAAATAACGGACACCCAAGTATGTATGTATGTGTGTGTGTGAAAGTCTTAGCTGTGAACTACTTTCGAATGAGTAAGATGTGCATATTTTTTTTATAAACTCAGCGCTCAACAAAAATTCCACAACTTCCATATCTCCACTTTGCATTTCACCACATCACTCATACGCCATGTGTGCCGCATGCATGTAGAATGTAAGCCAGGGACCGAAAATAATGATTATTTTTAAATTTTCAATGAAAAAAATCAAAAGCTTCCAAATATCGTAGAACAGTTTCGAGTATATATATGTGCATGTTTTATTTCATGTCCTGTAGGAATATGTTACGATTTAAAAATTTCTGAGCGATATATATATAAATTATAATTAATAATTACATTTTTAATTTTTATCAATCGCTCAGAATATATAATCATGTATCGAGTTATATTTTTTTGATGAAAAATAAAATTTATTTTTCGAGTGATTTTTTTGTTTCTGCAAAAAATACCTACCACACCTAAACACTTATTAGAAAAGTTTTTTTGAGTTTTTCGATCTGCCGAAAAAAATAAAACTCAAATATTAATTTTTATTTCTGACAGATAAAATCACGCTCAAGAAATGAGTTTTATATTCGATCAAAAAATAAGACTCAAAAAATAATCATTGTTTTTGATGAAAGAAAATAAAACTCATAAAATAATCATTATTTCAGAACGAAAAAATAACACTCAAAAAATTAGTTTAATTTTTGATCAAAAAATATAAACGACACATAATATTTATTTCTGAGAGATGCAATAAAACTCAGATATATGTTATTATTATTATTGATCCCAAATTTTAAAATCTGGAAATAATGATTAGATATAAATTTGTTTGATAGAACTCATAATGATTACGGTCCCTGATGTAAACTTTGATCTTGAATAACTTTGTTGTGAAGCGTTCAATTGTAACATGATTTCGGCACGGTTCAATTGGAAAACTAAGATTTTTTTGGTAATTGCGAATTTACTTATCCCATCATTGCATTCAAATGAAAAACAAAATGCTTGCTGATGTTGTAAAAAAGGAACGTAATATAAAGTTTTGTTTCTAATGAATGATTTATCAAATGTTATTATTGCTGTATAAGCATCGAGGACCAATTTTAAAAGATACTTTGATTATTGGTAATTAGTGAACAAATACATTATCTTCCTACCACATTATCGTGTTAAAGCTTAGGATACAGCTTTCAAAAACACGAAAAATTATGAAAAACAAATTTTCTTCAATCGAAATTTCTTAAATCAGTATGCAGCTCTCAAGAAAAATAAGGCTCACATACTTCTGTGCCCGTCATTTAAAGTAGCTTAAGCGACTTCAGAAGGTTTGACTTTGAATTAAAAAAAAAGTTTCCCTTGAACAAATTTATAGTTTTATTATGGCTGGTTAATCGTTAAAATATTGTTTGGGAACGCAATGAAATATTTAAAATAATTTTTAATTCTACAAATTTTACATATTTTGTTACCATAACAAAAATTAGAAAAATGCTTTCTGAGCTCAGAAAGTCTCCCCTATACATGAGTTTCTTCGTAGTTTTCAAGATAATTATTTGTAAACCCGTGTTATTTGGAACTTAGGAAACATTTGAATATTGCTGCATTTATTCCGAAAAAATTTAAACAAACGACAGTCTTTGGAGCTTAATATTAAATTATGAATCCATGGGGAGAGTTAATACGGACTTCCGAAGCTCTAAAAGCAGTTTTCTAGTTATTTCTAGGGTAAGAAAATATGTGAAATTTGTCAATTTTTAATATTTTCACACCTCGGTTGCGACTCCTAAACATTATTTTAAAATTTAGAAATCTTTATTGATGTATTTATCTTGTACGTAGAACGAAATGAAGAGGTGTCCCATACAAAATTTAGATTTTGACATTTTACCGCATTAATGTTGAAAATCGAATGCTTGGTAAAATTTTAATGCATTAAATTCTAAAAAATGTAATGCTAATGCTTTTTTCCAATGAATTATCCCAAACTAAAGCTAATGAAAAATTTGAATGCCTTAAAATGTTTAATAATTTTGTTCGTTTGCATTAATAAAAATTATTATTTTTTTATCGTGGAATATAAATATGTAACTCCTTTCCGTAGGACTTCGAATGATTAGATATTAGCTTTTTGATCATATGTAGCTTTCTAAGTGCAAGCCTATATTATAAAGTGTAAACGAGAATTTGTTCCGAGAATTGCCATTCATTTCATCATGTTGTTGTAGTGCAAAATTTAGCAAATTTAAACTAAAATTCATCACCTCAGAATTTTTTTCTAAACTCATAAAACATGGCGGGTAATAATGCAAGAAAACCTCAAAAGCATACAATATTTTTTCGGAATTAAAGCACTAAAATTTTAAAAAGAATTAGATTTTCAATATTAAAAAAAGTCTAGACGAACCTTCACAATTCATTCCGTATTCATTGCATCAACAAGAACTGTTCAAGAGACATTAGATGGAACTTGAAATATTTATATAAAACCTTGCTTAGGTTTTTTCTTAATATGCATTGATTAAACTGGAAAACCAAAGCCTCTGCTCTACAGGTAGTAATACTGTTCAATATAGCCTAAATTTTTTATAAAAATTCCACAAAGAAAAAGACTAGCGCGCAACAGCGTTTTGAGGGTAGTCTGGAAGGGGCTGTATAAGTTCTGTCCATGGAGCTGGTACCAAATTCGATGTCAATATGTACAATAATTCGGCTTAGAAGTTATACAGCGGCTTAAAAAGGGATGCGACTTGCTTGTCCAGACGGGCAAA
>JAPVRG010217902.1:0-10304 GCA_029783565.1 Rhagoletis cerasi | reverse complement strand
TCTACATTTTAACTAACTTTTCACTTTCACCAGTTGAAAAACTATCGAAAATCCATGCTTCAGCAAAATCTTTACGTATTTTCACCGGAGCATTTACTCTCGGTGGAAGTCTCGATTGAAAACCACCAACACCAACTAGAAGATTTGATTGAGCATCAATAAAATATGGTAGATTACCAGAACGGGCTCTCAAGAAATAATAACGTGGTATTTCTATAAATAGAATTAGACTATGGTATAGTTGTATGTATGTGTGTATTTACAAATAAAAAGTGTTTATTTGAAACTTTTGTGTGTTTTTTTTGTTAAGTTTTGTCAATATTTTCACATGCAAAATTGCATTTTCATTACCGCAAATATAAGTATATAAAATTAGTACTCCTAGAGCGGAGCTTAAGACCAAAATCAGTATGCAAGTCACAGGCTATATATATGTAAAAGTATGTAATTGTCAAATTGATTAATTTTAATTTTATATTTTTTTCTTGAAGAGTTTGTATGCATACGAAGCTACTTACTTAAGTATATGGAATGGGCTACCCTTGAGTGTATCTGTTTGTTAAAGTCGACTACTTAATTTAAAAGTGAACTTTTACGAACTTTTCAGAAAAAAAATTTTCCCGGGTTTATCAAAAAGTTTTAATAAATGTGTTAAGATTTTGCCAGAATAGCGGTTACCTATGGAATTTGGTAGAATCAATGTAAAGTAGAAAAATTGCATATATTTATATGATATCTTCTTCTCCTTGTTTTTCACTGCGACCGCCTCAGGATTTTTGGTCGAGTCCACTAAGGCAAATCAGTCGTTTCTTTTCTGTGTCAACTAATATTAATTGGAAGTACAACGTTGCAAACTTTCAGGAATGGAGCATTTGCATGAATTTTCCATAAATTCCCGCAGAATCTTTCTCTCGAACACTTTAAGGGACACCACATTAGATGTTGTTATCGTCCATTCTACTGCGCCGTCTTGTCGTCATTTACCTTCAGAGCTATTCGCTTTGCTGCCATATACAACTTTTGTGAAGAGGCCGATCATGTCAATGTTATCGGCAAAAGCCAGAAAATCGACGCTCTTGTAAAAAAATTTACCGGAGCGGATCAGTTCTGCAGCTCCTATCATCTTCGCCAACATCCCGCCGATTAAAGAAATCGGACGATAAGGATTCGCCTTGTCAGAAAGTCGTTTAGTATCAAACAGCTCGGAGCGGCCACTTACAATTCTGAAGAAGCTGACGGTGTTTCTCATGCTGTCGAAAGCGGCTTTGAAATCGACAAATGGATGGTGTGTGAGCATCCTATTCTCGCTGGAAATTTCCACGATTTGACGTGTGGTGAATGATGGATTTACAAGGTTTACAGCCATCCTGTTCTTACAGAAGTTCGTCCTGGTCTTGAAACCTTTCGCAAGTCGCCTAACTCTCCGGTAAAATTCGTGAAAACTCTTTGGCCCTGTAAAACAGCGAGGATTATTGGCACTCCTATAACAGAAAACTCACATCTGTGCTCTTCAGTTTCCTTATAAGGTTGACTCATCGCACCAATGTTGTAGTTGTAAGATCATAGAAGAAGATTACGCACGCTTTGCAAAACATTTAATAAAATCCTTGCAGAGATCTCTCAGGTGAAAATATGACCATCGGCAAGTTTCAAAACATTGGAAGGGGTTAGTATTCCATGTAGTATCACAGCGCTACTATCCCTAACCTATGTGGGAAGAGGGTTCTGCTCTTTAGTCGCGTCAACCTAAACTATTTTAAGAAATTTTACTTTACAAAACCGTTTTGGCTTTTTAGCGCTATTTTTACATCGGCCAATGCAAAAGTTCTTATCAGGCGCCGCGAAGCAAGCAGGTATTTGCTAGTTACTTTACAGTAACTCAAACAAATGTTAAGATGTTTATTTTATTTCAATGTTAACAATGTTTTTCAAAGCTTAATTTTTTTGATATTTTTTTATGAAAATATTGTTCATGCTTTAGCCAAAACTTCATAAATCAAACACATCTATCCTGAAAATCGTACTATTTGAAATCTGTACTATTTGCAAAATATTTTTCAACATCCCTAATGTAAAAACACATTATTTAAGTCATTTCGATCATCGATTTAGTGCAAAAGTTTTGTCTTTTTTTTAAGAACTATCCAAAAAAAAGTTGTGTAATTGTGTATTTCCATTCCAAAACACAGTATGTGTTAAAAATAAAATTGTGAAAAAAGTGATTTCGTTTTTTTTTTGGATTAAAATTTGTGTAGATACTAGGTTTTAGATGTGTCGTATCTCCGAATTTCCGAGAAAATATTGGATACTGTGTTTTGGAATGGAGCAGCCGAGTTGTAACCGGCTACAAAATCGCGTTAATTTTTAATAATCCTTTTTTGATATATTTTTGCACTTTTTTCATACAAACACGAGTTTCTCATAAAATAAAATGCGCAAGACCATTCGCACCAATATATCAAAAAACCAACGCCAGTTTTTATAAACCGCACTCGATTTATATGAAATATATGAAAAAGGCGCAAAAGTCGTCAGCAAAAAAAAATTTTAAAAATCAACGCGATTTTTTAGCCGGTTGAAACTTGCACTTTATAAGACTAAACTTTTATTGGCTATAAAACTGCATACTCAAAAATGTTCCAAAGGTTCGGATTGAAAAGCTCGAAACTTCGATGAAAATTTGATTAACCTTTTTAAATTCTATATAAAGTGCGAAACTTTGATTTATGCGGTTTTGGTTATAGCATGAACAATATTTTTATAAAAAAATAAAAAAAAAATTTTAAGTTGAAAAACATTGTGAGCCTTAAATTAAGATCGACCTTGGACTTTTGTTTGAGTCACTGTATATATCTGGCTGAAAAGGAACTAAAGTTAACTACATAACCAAAGTTTTTAAATCAAAATTTAAAAAGCACAATACATACACCGCTTGAGAATGATCGATATTTCGTCACACTTTAAAGTCAAAGAACTCGTTGGTCTTGGATAGTTGCATAAAAACCAATAGGACAAACATTAAAATGGAAATGCTTTTTTTTTTTGTTAATTACAACAAAATTTGTGTGCAAATAAATAGGTATCTAACTACACGTTTCTAACTACAAATACTCGCACATACTCCCAATACATTTCTAATGCTCTCTGAGAGCAACACAACACTTACATATCTACATATGTCAAATTTTCACTAGGCTTTGAAATGACAAAATATTTGTGCCATTTAAAAAACGGCATGTAGAAAGGAGTTTAGTGACTATTTTTTTTATTTCACAGATAAGCTGAACGCCGTACTTTGAAATGTGTGTTATTTAATTCCCAGTGGAAATAAAGAATTATACCGAATTTCCACTAAGCATGGAATGGATAACAGATTTTTTCCACTCAAAAAACTCCATGTAGAAAAAATCTCAATGACTTTTTTAACGTAATTGCGTTGGCTTTTTGAGTGCTCAAACTTGCCGTTAAAATGTTTGCAATTTAATATCCAGTGGAAATCCGGCATTACTGACTTTATTTTTAGCGCAGTGACAGCAGTTTTTGTATGCCCAAATTGCTTATAAATTTTTTTTGTCATTTAACGCCCAGTGGAAACCCAGCATTATGCCGAATTACAACTAGGCATTGAAATGACAAAAATTGCAAAAAAATTTCTACCATTAAACAAATGACAGGTGAAAACAAACTTAAGGACTTATTTTTAACCGGCTTTTAATGCCGAAATTTATAATTAGAAGTTTTTGTCATTTAATGCCTAGTGGAAATCCAGCAATAGGTACAAACACATAAATGGAAATGGTTAGGTTTTTTTTTCATAATAAACCGCTGCAATGTCGTTTAGTATACATACATACATATAGCTTCGTATGCATACGATTAGTCTTTTTTAAATTCTTTTTTCAACTAACCATTTAGTAAGATTAGCTGTGGTATTTGTATACCAAATCCATAATTCATTGAATTCTGTACGCAGCTTTGTAGAAGCCTCAGAAGTCTGTGCTGTATCGGTTGGACCATCGAAACGATCTATGAAGTCTAAGGAGTCTTTGCAGTACGAGGAATCGGTTTCGTCGTCCGATGCCATTGAATATAATTCTATTTCGTGGAAATCTTCAAGATTATCATTGAACACTAGAAAAAATAGGACGTCAAGAGAAGCTTTAAACTAATTTTTAGCAAAGAAACTATAAATGCGTCGCGCTTTCAACACCAATTTCAATGCCACAATTGCAAATACTTGCAGCTAATTTAGAATATTAAAACTTGGTTATGCATATACATGTGTCAACTTGTAAGTACAGTCGCTTTGCCCTCCACCGCACTAAAATAGGTATTAAATTCCAATGGATTTGGATTTTTAGACAGCAAGTATTTCATTTGAAAACGCTACATTTCAATTTTCCTCTCCAACATGCAACATTTCTAAAAATTTATGTACAACAGTTGCTCTATTAATCAGTGGATTGCTTGATCGATATTGTTGCATTCAGTTACCACAGTGTATTAAGCAATAGTTAAAGGTCCGTTCTACACAGACAACAAGCGTATTTAAGTGCTTTCTTGCGCCTTCTGCATTACTATGTAACTATCTACACTGTGAACGAACCTATTACGCATTGTCCATATCCAAGTTTCTAGAAAATTTTTCCGTATTGGCAATATGCCATAAGCTGAGGGATCAATAGTTCTATCGTTAATATCTCTGTGTATGGGTTCATCATTGACTTCACTTTCAAGAAAGGCATCGCTTAGCACAGCATCGGCGAGTGCAAGTGGTACTAGGTAAAATTCTTTGGGTTCACATTTCCAAACAAAAACATATGGGGTATACATGTGTTTTTAAAAAGTATGCATCTAGTTATGTATCTTGTTTTACACAATAAATAATAAACAATTTTTTTCTTCGATTTCACTTACCATTATTGAAGGGATAATTTGCATTTGTCATTGTTACCACACCAGATTCTTGGCCCGGATAGCGTCCGTATCCGCGCATCCATGGTGTACTGGCTTCATAGCTGCTCAAACTATTAAATATTTGCTCTTTGTTGATATCATTGCCGGATTTAAGCAGCAGTACACTTTGATCGACACCCAACAGTCCAACAAATGATTCAGGATCGGTTTTGATTTGAAGCTGCACCTCTTCGCCGGGTTTCGCCTGCGGCTGAGCGCTGATGTCGATCTATGAGAGATGGAAAGAAAAGAAGGGTTTCACAAATACTTCTCATATTTTTGTACTTCTAAAGCTGCTTTACCGCCAGTAAATAGAAGTACGGCTACGGAGTAAACCAAGACTTTTTGAAACTGAAACCTAGCTTGGTGGATAAATCAACTAAAGTCATATCGAGTATCGGAGTGGGGTTTTCTTAGATTTCATGTTTGTATCCAGGAATACCCCTGTGGCCGAGTGGTTAGAGGTGCGTACTACCACTCCGTTGTTAAATTTATTAAACATTTTTTCTAACAACGGTCGCCCTCTACTGGCAATGGCAAGCCTCCGAGTGTTTTCTGCCTTGAAAAATCTTCTCATAAAACCCATTTACCGTTCGGGGGCAACGTAATATTGTAGGTCCCTCCATTTGCGTAACAACGTCAAGACGCACATCACAAATTGGAGGAGCAGGTTAGGTTAGATTAGAGTGCCTGCCACCGTGAAGAACACGGAGCACACGGGCTGGTAAAGCCCGTTGTGATACCACTGGCGGAAGCCATTAGTTTCTTTCTCTTCCTTAATAATTGAACCACCGAGTGCGTTTTGTACAGCACAAAAAGCTGTGTACGTTCGCCGAGTTCAGGCCGGCTAAACAATCTACTTGGAGGAGAAGCTTGGCCAAAAATTTAGCAAAAGTGTAAGCGCCAAAAACATTTTTATTATTATTATGCAGTGATACTTGAACTTTGTAGAAAACGGGTCCGATACATGCGGCTTACCCCCTTCAATGGGCGGCTTTCTAATAATGTTCTCTCCCTGGCAGTGTGAAGTATGTATGCGCTTTCCTTTACAGCAAGCTTTCCTGAAGGCCGAACCTCGAGTAAATGGTAAAGGAGGGGCCGCGGTAGTCTTAAATTATTTCAGAGGGGCCATTAGCAAGCGCTGGGTCCTCTCAACGATGGTTGTTTACTACTCTATGATACCATAATTAAATAAATTTTATCGTACGATGCCTTAGTCTGGTGGTGCGCTCCGGTAAAGGCCACTATCGCTAAGCAGCTGCAGAGATCTTTCTTAATAGGAACCTCCTCCTAGGAACTACCTCTGCTCAATCGCCTGAAGAAATTTTAAGCGCAGTGTCCGTTCACATACTAGGCAAATCTGCCACTGCGCGTGCCGCAACCATGCTAAGGGGTTTGGGTCTTTAGTTCTCTTCCAACTATTGGCACTCCGGAATTCTAGTAAGCTTCTCATTCAATTCAGTTCGACGCGATCACTGCACAGAGGCTTTGGGTCTGAGGGGGATCCTTCACCACCCACATCCCCTCGAATAGTGTAGCATCTGGAACCATGGTCTTGTCAACTAATTCACGAATGAATCGAAGCTGGATGAAGGGGTAGGGGGAGGTCTCTTCTGTTAGGAACTCTCGCATTAAAGGAAACGGCGGAATCAAGACACTTAGTGGACTATTATTGAACAGATGGACTCTTACAGGTCTATTCTGCACGTTACCGAAGATTTTGTAACCGGAAAATTTAATTACCAAAAAATGTTACCAGTTCTTGTCACCGCGATTCTAGCAACGTTATCAACGTTAATATATTAATTCTGGCATTGCATATTTCACGGGGCAATACTTTGTTACCAGCTTATGAGATGGTAACAAAATTTACCGGTTACAAGAGTACACAGAATGCGAACAGGGTTTAAAAATTGGCAGGAACTTTATTTACCGGTAACAAAATTTTTATTACCAGCGCAGAATAGACCTGTTAGTGATCTCAGCGAACACTGGGCGAAAACCTTGGAAAGCAGAATGGCAACGTCCTTCTGGTCACGTGTTGACCGGCATGGACAAGAGAGCCCTTAATACATACATATTAAAATATGGCAAACAAGAGAAGCTCCAGATAAGGCCCTGAAAGAGGCATGAAATTAAACTGTTATTGACTGCCCTAGAAACGAAATGGGTTTGCTCGAATGACGGAAACACAGCTAGAAGATTTTTCAAAAACCGACTCTAGCTTCGGAAATAACTGGTGTCAATGTAGATTTAATAAAAAGCTTGGCGTAATCTTACTCACTATGGGGTGTGGCTTTGCTATCAAGGTAGAGGGAATTTGCAAAGTATGCGATGTACACTGCAAAGCTATACGTACAATTGTATTCCAGGTATCACATGTTATCAAGTGTACACAAAATCTGAAATTTTCCAATTGGAATATTGTCTGAAGAAGCATTGAAGTCTCGAAAAAAAGACTGAGAAACATACGAAAAATACACACACGTAAAATGTCCCGTAAAAAAAACGTTGGACGATCTATTTGACTATCTTCTTTTGTCGTCGGATCACCTCATATCTTCGTCTTCATCAAAACCGTCTCTTCGTTATAGTAGTGTGCAGAGCCTTTAAGCGAAGAAGTAGTGGCATGGCATTCAGATGCGTCATTACCCGAGCCGGAAGTCGAAACAGAAAGTAAAGAAAATTCCGATTAACCAATTCAAGAGGAAAAATTTGATTTCGGTAATTAATAGCTGCATGCAATTTCACACATTTGCGAATAAACGTTAAAGTAATAAATAGGCAAAAGGCGGGTGACCTTCTGAAACTCAACAGATGAGTAGTAATAATTCTTATCATCGTCAACGCAAGACACTCTACGATTGCAGCGGTGCTCAAAGATGGCGAGTACCAATAAATTCACTCCTCAGAAGCTGACGCGCTGATAATGGGAAAAAATCAAACGAGGTGACGCGAACAATTCTCTGGCAAAGGAAGCGGAGTTTGAACTCTTGCAGCCGCATTCAGAGTCGTTTAATGATTACTTAAAGTTATCGTCAGTAACAATTTGACACTGGAAGTTTTCTCAAATCGTTACTGAGGAAAGCCTTAAGTAATCATTAAACGACACTGAGTGCGGATGTTGAAGCTTCTCAATTTCATTTAGGATAGCAAGTAGTTCAGTACGTTAATGTTTTGATTATTCTCAGTTTTGCCTTTTTAAAGGAACCCCGGAACTATGGTAATTCACACACCCGCTCTTTTAACCCAACTTAGACTAGACTGGGAAATGACGTTACAGCGCAAGTTCAAAGGGGCAGTTACAAGCTTCTGTTCTCGACTCAGCTAAATGTAAATACCACAACTACTCAGATTCACTTACCGAATTTTCAAATTCCTTCTCGAATTCGATAGACCTCTCTTCAAAAACTAAATCATTATTGAGGACAAAATGAACATACAAATTCGCTTTCGGCACCATTTCAAAAGTTGGCAAGAATTTAATGAGTTGCGATTTGCGTCCCTCAGGCACGTCCACGTGTTCCGACTTAACAATATTGCCGCGCGCCACAAGCGTGTAAACAAAGTATGGAATATTTTCGCTGGATTTGACTTCAACTGTAACAGGTTTACCAAGACGTGGCCTATGAAAAGAAAAATTCCATCCATCAAAGAAGAATTAAATACTTAAATAGGTAGAAAAATTAAAGGTTTTACTGCTGCTCTTTCTTTACTCACTTTTCCGTATTCACTGTCAATTTCAACAATTCCGGCGCATCAATGGTTGGCGTAAATTTCGATATTGAATTCAGGTACGTTGATGTATCCAAAAACTGACTTTTAATCGAGTAGTATCGGTCAGTTTCGGGGAGCGTAAACTCAAAAGATGCCATGCCGTGTTCATCCAAATTCGACTCAAACTCTAAACTTTTATCTTCCGGCTTTTCGGTTGTGGCTTCAGCGTTCGGTTCGCCACGGAAACCACGGACAATATAGTTTCGCGGTGGATCTACAATCAATTTAGCCTTATTCTTGGTATCGCGCACCGGCGAGCCGTCCACATTCTTTACAACAACAGTGATTTTTATCGGTTTACCCGGATGATAGGTATATGGTACATCGACGCCTTCGATGCGATAACGCTCCGCGTGTAAGTTAACAGTTGCTGTAGCATTTTGTTTATTCCCCGTGAGTTCCTCTTCCATGATGGCCAAAACTTTTAGTGGCGGCACATAACTGTGATCTTTAGATATGCCTAAGTCCTTAGTCAAGTCAAATTCTACATGTCCCTTGCCATTGACATCGATAGTTTTATTTGCTTCGATATTATCGTTGTTGCCATAATAGTGATATATTGGTTTTATCGAAACCGACGCCTTGCCTTTTACCGCTTTGCCGTAGGTATACTTCGAGCGAACGGTCACCTTAACGACACCATCAGGTATGGCCACATCTTTGGCGGTCTCAATGGATACTTCGAATTTGGGTAGCACATATTTGGCCACCTCAAAGGATTTTGTTTCTGGGTTCTGGCCATCGATGAGGACATCAATGTTCCAATTGCCAAGCACTGGCTGTTCGGAGAGCTGAAATTCGCCGGCATAAACACCCTTGGTCGCCTTCACGTCTTTCAGCTGTTTGATGCGGTTCTGTGCGCCATCCTGCAGGGAAAAGAGATGCATGTGTATATTACGGCTTTTTTTTTGAGATAATTAAGTTTGTTTACATGTACTCACATTAATCAGTATTGTGATGGGCTTGTCAATCTTGGCCGGACGTGTATTAGCATCCAAAAATAGCACGCGAAACTGCACTAAATCGCCCGGCTTATAGGTGGCCTTATCAGTTTGTGTGAAAATGGCGGGTTTGTAGTCGGCGTAATTCAACTTTGTCGAATTTTCGAATGTAATGCCAGCAGCACCTTTTGCCGTAAGATTATAATCGCCATCTTTTAGTGTTGGTACATTGAATTCCACATTTTCAGTCGACATTGGTTGCACTTCCACGGTTTTTGTCTCATTGTACGAGGGACCTGTAATGGCAACATCGATTTTGCAGGGTCCTTCAGCTTTATGCACAGACACAGCGACATTGTACTTAAAGTTGGAACGAATGGTGCCGGGTCCGATAACTGAGTAGTGGCTGCAAAGATATGAAGCAATGTTAGTACTCGTATCGACAAGCAGTGTCAGGATAATTTATAAAAAAGTATGGTAAACTTTACGAGATTTTTCCACCCCTAAAAATATCTTGGTTGGGTTATGATAGTTTGAAGTGACTGGTAGTAGTCACATCAGCTCACATATGTATTTAGAACCTCAATCGCACCCGTTCTAATACCTCGCTGTATCCCTGCACTCCCTCCC
>JAPVRG010217900.1:888-10899 GCA_029783565.1 Rhagoletis cerasi | reverse complement strand
ATTGGTAAAGCGGTTACCGAGATATACATATAAATCAATAAGTGGGCGTGGCAACGCCGCTTTTTCAAAAGTGTATAATATTCTTATTGGTCGTTAATATATCATTGCAAATATCAAATTTGAGTCAATTAGCTTCAGTAGTTACTGAAATATCGTAGTTTATGCATTTTTTCGAAAATACCGTTATATGGGAGGTGGGCGTGGTTATTGTCCGATTTCGCCCATTTTCAATACCAACCTACCTTGTGTAAAGGGCAACCTACATACCAAATTGCATTAAGATATCTTGATTTTTGCTCGAGTTATCGTGTACACGGACGGACGGACGGACAGACAGACATGGCTTAATCGATTTCTCTTTTCATTCTGAGCATTTTGATATATATATGTCTATATCGGTCTCGATTCCTTTAGGCTGTTACAAACAACCGTTATGTGAACAAACTTAATATACCCTTGTGCACAAGTGCGCTCGGGTATAAAAAAACAAAGCCCTCACTATTGTTACCCTGCGGGGAAAATCTCTAGTTCTGAACTGGTTCGCATCTAGTACATTTAGAACCACTACTAGTTCGCGATAAATCTCTTTTGCATGTAAACAACTGGTGAATTTAACACGGCGATGTCATAGGAAATGGAAATTGCCCCCGCTGCATTACCTTTTCCACAGTTTAGAACTAGTTCACTTTGAACCCCTTTTTCTACACTACGAAAAAATTAACATGATTTGTTCTAACAGAGCCTTTTTGGTTTTCCCATGTTAGCGATCTGGAATTATTTTTAAGGGAATGTGTTTTAAATTTGCAATCTAATTTGTTTGAGAGATTTTAAGAAATGTTTACATACCTTGTCTGCAGCTGAGTTTACAGAGGTACTTGTTATTATTTATAACATTCCAGAAGGTCCCAGGCTCGAACGCGTTCAGACGCACATGTTAAAATGATAGTAAAACACTTTTTTTTATGTTTCCTAACTATGAAAAAGAATCTGTGAAGTGCAGAACGAAAATGTATTCGAACGAATAGCAGCCAAGCAAATATATATAAAGTAAACAGAATATGGACTGGTGCACCGCTGCATCCCTGTTTGGATAGTTCCGAACCAGTTCTAAATTCGGCAGATGGTATCTAGTTCGTTCTGTACCCTTTTTTCTATAGTTCCAAACCAGTTCTAAAATCGTCACCTCAGATATAGATATGGAAAAAGAACACTTAGCGACTTTTCACTCTAAGCTAGGCGATATGTAGTTTTAAAAAGTAAAATAAAATAGTTTTGTAAAAGTACATTTCGCTGCTTTTGTACTGGTGCGGATCTAGTTATTATGGGACTGGTTCGTTTTTGGCGATAAATATCTAGTACTGAACTAGAAACTTGACACAGCAGTTCGGGTTTTCCCTGCAGGTTAAGTGCCTTATACGGCTTTCCCACGGCACCCCAATTACGTAGTACGATCTCTCATTCGAAATTCGCGCTCCAATTACCCTTCGAATTACGTAATTTGCCATACAAAATTTTGTGAGCGAATTACCTCATTTGTAGGTACTTCAGATCCAATTACCATGCGAATTGCGAAAAACTCAAAACAAATAAAGGGAGGAAATGAAGGAAAAAATAAAAAAGCAACAGCGAACTGTCAAATCGAATTAAGAATGTGGCCGTGTGAATGGGGTAATTCACGATAGTAATTGGGAGAGCGAACAAAGTAATTCACGTTGCCGTGGGAAAGCCGTATAATGTTTTTAATCCTTGTCTAGTCCATGTCTACTCCTTAATAATAATAACAATAATAATAGATTGGCGCATACACATATGTTAGTGTTTGGCCGAGCTTCTCCTCTGATTTGTGGCGTGCGCCTTGATGTTGTCACACAAAGGGGAAGGACCTACAGTTTAACGCCCACTCCGAACGGCGATTGTATTTTTATGAGAAGCTTTTTCATGGCAAAGTACCCTCGGAGGTTTGCCATTGCCTGCCGAGGGGCGACCGCTGTTAAGAAAAAACCTTTTTTCAAAATTTGTTTGCGATGTTGCTTTGGCCAGGGCTTGAACCCAGGCCTGCGGAACGGAAGCGCGCACTGCTTACCACTACACCACAGCGGCCACAAAGTTTAGGTTTATTCTTTAAATAAAAATGAATTTAGTTTATTTTTTTTACTAAACACTTTGAATTTGAAACCATTTGAAGAACCCTCTATTAAACGGCTCAAAATAACACGAATTACCTGTTTTAATTTTCCTGCCATAAAAGTTAGGTAAAACATGTGTATAAATATATTTTGGACGTATAAAATAATATGAATAAACATTTATTGGAAGAAAATATATAATTTTTTTTAAATAATATATTACAGCAGCCAACTAAGTTGGACAACTATTGTAGTCCACGCGCCTATTGGAGGGTTAACTTCGAGGTTGACTTGGATTAATATATACATGAATAACTACCTAAATAACTGACATTACCAGACGATTACAATGAAAACAACTTAGAATTATTGGTCAGTGCACTGTACATTTTAAACACTATATCTAATTTAAAAGCTCTTTTATGCTATCCATTTATATAATTTTCGTTCAATTAATGCTCCAAATAAGCTGGCATTTTTAAATTGTCGAAGTATGCGTTGTGCGTATAGTGTAATTATTTCGTGCAAATTCCATATCTATCTACAAAAAATATTGCTTGATATTTTATGTGTGCATGTAAGTTCATATGTATACGAAAAAGTGTAAGAGCTAAACACAGGCTTCAATAGTTGTGTGTTTCGCAACTATTTTCCAGTTGAATATAGTAAAAATTGCTACAAGTTTTCATGTTTTGGCGTTTTCGTACGGCAAATTAAGAGAGCGAAAATGATAGCTGAACTTGCAAGGTTTACTGGATTTTTACTGGATATATTATTACTTGTAACAATTTGCCAGTATAAAAACTGCTGTTTACATGTTCCTTCTTGCGCTTTACACAAGCAAAGGAATACATTTTTGAAATTGAAAAGTTAAAATTAAATCAATTAAAATTTCATAAAACTAGTAACTACTGACAAGGTTAGCGTTTTTGTATTTTTTTTTAATAGTTCTCTTATTGAGAGCAGTTCTTTGAAATTAAGTTGCTAGCAAGTTACGAGATTGTTTTTTGCTGAAGAATATGTGAACACAACTAATAATATCGATTTCATAAGTTTTCGAATATTAACGAGAATCGGGCTTACACAGAGAAATAAATGCCGGTGGGTAGATATGTAGGTAAATGAAGCTTAAAAAGCTTGAAAACGCATTCGCAAGCAAATAGCAAAAAAATTAAACACGACTACAGCACGTGCTGCCAAAGAAAACCTAGTTCAAGGCGAAGCAGAGGAAATCATAAAATATCACAAAAAGGAAAAGACTTAACTGAAAAAAGTAAAAACGAAAAACATACGCGAAGTTATTAGCTAAAAAAAAATACCGCTAAATTACGGTAAGTCGACGTGACTTTAAAATATTCAGCTACCAATTCTACTCGCCTGTATGTAGTTAGCTGAAATAAAAATTCTTCTTACCATAAATATTTAAATGCTCAATATATATAAGTATTAAAATAGTACGTGTACATGAACCAACATACGCACATACATAAGTACAAATAATTTTTTACAATAGCGTCGTTATTCAATATGCGAAACATTTATTACCATTTTCAGCGTACAACAAAAACTGTTTCCGCCGCATCACCTTCTCCGTCCCTGCCGGATGTAGCACCCGCTGTTTTAAATACCGAGAGTACGCATGTCAATTTGAATGCATCCGGTAGCTCGCAACACAAGCTCCAACACCACCAACAACAACAACATCACACCCACCCTTCGCAGCCCACAAGCCCACAACAACAGCAACAACATCACCAAAAGGCTAAATTGTCGCCGTCGAATGTTGCTGGTGTGGCAACTAGTAGCTATCAACAACAACACCAGCAGCAACATTACCAAAATAACAATGGCACCTCGCCATCGAATGGTAGTGGCAATAAAGCGGCATCAACCAAAGCAACAACAGCGAACACATCGAGTGTGTCAATTCCCGTGGAAACGGTGCCACCAATGCGTACCATTGAACTGTCGACGGGTCGCATACGCGAAGGTTTCGGTAAGTACATACAACGATAAATGAATATTTCAATGTTTCAGAAGAAAATGCTCAGAACAGATTTATGTGCACTAGGGTGGGTACATTTTTTGCTATTACTTTATTATAAATTGAAAGCGTGCAAGCGTTTTATGAAAAACCAAATAGCTATTATAAAATTGTAATTATAGCTCACTGGTAACATTCTATTCAATTTTAATCTATTAAGTAAGACGGTTAGGTTAGGTTGAAGTGGCTTATAAATTTGAAGAAAGCCAACCTAAGCCCAGTCAGGGGCCCATTGTGATACCACATGGCTCCAATACACCTACTCCTTAAACCAGTTCGTGGAGTCTATGAACCTTAGCAACTACCGTAATCCAAACTTTGCAGTTGCGCTTAGATCATCTAAAAATCATACTCCTAGAAATTTCTGTCTTTTCCTGCATAGTGCAGGTAAATCACAGAGTAAGTGCCTGCATGCCTTCCTATCAAGATATGGCAAGCCAATGGATTGTAATATGCAGCCTCTATTGAGAGAGAATTTTTTATGTTCCATTTAGGCCACGTAAGCTTCGTTCAATTGCAAGTTTCAGTGTGCTATCATCTGGTACCCGCTTCATCAAGAAAAAGTACCCTTAAAAACTATTTCAAAGAATTTTTGAAACCTCTATTGTTTTCTAGATATTCCTTCCTTATGTGAAAAAAATGACTTTCGATAATCAAAATGTAAATTTTAGATATGTTCATAGAACGCACAGTTTCAAATGGGATTTGAAGGCAAAAATCAAAATGGGAGCAAATATCCAGAAATTGAATAATAGAAATCCACTGAAATATGCAACTAAATCTTAACCGAGAAAAGGCTTTCCACTCTTTAAATAGACAGGGCAGAGCTTATTTGGAATTTTAAGCCAAGTTATGTTGATATAACATATCTAGAGCAGAATTGATGTTACTTCGATATTTAAGCCTCAACCTTCGCTCTTCCTGTATTATTCACCCGAGGCTGGCAAGGCCTACTAAACTATTAAATTCTGTGGGTGAATCATTTTGCGTAGTATTTTTGTGTATTTAATAATGTATAAAAAACAGGCAACCGCGTCATATGCGCCAACTATGTAAAGCGGGAAAACCCTTCCAAAAAACGGCTATAGAAAGAAAGAGGGCTGAATCCCACCGTCAACGAACTGAAAGGTAAGCCCTTATCAATGTAGATTTAGACCTGGCAAAATATTTAGGAGGGTCCCACGAGAGGCTTTCTCTACGAAGGAAAGACCGCTTCAGATGACATTTCAGTTGGCGCAGTAGTGAAATGACTGACGTATTTTATTGGACTATGCCTTAGCCGCTTACAGCACCCATCAATAATAAGAAGAGGAAGAAGACGAAGTAATAAAGAAATAACTGGACTGCCATAAGCTCCCAGCTGAGACCAGTCCCAATTGAAAACACTTTAGCTCTGATTATATAGCCTGGATGTGTCTTGAAGCATACACAGACAGCAGCATTGATCGGGATCAACTCGTTAATTTGGAATTATCTCGGGAATTAACTGCGGTTGATCCGGATTAAGTCCTAGAGTTGATTCCCAAAACTAATTCGCATCAAGGGAATTTTCAATGACAACACTGGTCAAAACGGCCAGAAATAAACAAAGCAAACAGGTGGGCAAACAAAGCAAGCGAGTATGGCATTCGCGATAGCCGAGTGCTAAGAACTATTTACTAAAAATCAATACCACCTGGGCTCGATCACTGCTTGTAATTATACATATCGCTACCTTAATATAGAAAGGCCGTAACTCACGAAAGCCCTAACTCAAATACAGTTCTGTAGTAATTGTTTTTCCTATAGTATAAGATGGATTGTGAATTATCTGACCGCTTTTGGATGAATCTGAATTCCAAATGAAAATGAGTTAGGGCCTTTCTATATTAAGGTGTTGTTTTATTACATCTTATTTTATTTTATTTTATTTTATTTTATTTTCTTTTCTGTTCTTTTTTTATTTCACATAACTATTTCAAGTCAATCTAAACCTTTAGTGTTTAATTTAAATTAAAGAGGCCACAATAACTGTAATTACAGTAAAAAGGTAATAATTTAAGGAGCAAAAAAGGCCACGAACTCGCAGCTCGCTTAACCCGTAATACTGCCGTCTGTCAGGGCACAATTTTGGTCAGATCAACTGCACCGTTAATTCGAATCAACGGTGCCGTCTATGCTTAAAGATTACAAACATAACATTTAGAGAAAAGCTGCGTATGTTTCACTTTAGCATTGATAGCTGAAGAGCAATAAAATTTGTAAATGTTTTTTCACGATTACGTAAATCTGCGCACACCTCTATGCACACAGTTGTCTTCAGTCAATACGAGTAGTCTGTTACAAACCTTAAATCTATGTAGGTTTCGAACATTTTTATATGTTTTCCAGTTGTCATTGGCCTCTTTCTTTCTCAGCAGTTTCACGGCATACTAGCAGTAATTTGAGCCAGTTTCGAGTCATCAGTTGTAGAGTGCGGAAATACCGAGTCGTCTCATCGGGCTTTATGAATCGAAACTCCTTTTTTAACCTTAAAATTTATCTTTATTTATCTCGTTTTAATTGTATTCAAATGAAATTCACTGCATTTGAATAGTATTTCGTTATACAGGGCGTCCCTGAAGTCGACGCCAATCCGGAAACGGGTGACAGGCCAGGCCATAATAGTTATCAGAAAAATATAAATAAAAATCTATGTCTTGTATTTTTAAAATTATAGGCGTTCAAAAAAAAACCAAAAAAATCTGCACCCTGTGATGGTGTTTTAATTCCCGTTACTACAAATTTCTACTTTTTCTCAATTTTATTTCTAATATGTAATTGTGAGTAATGCTTCTTTAAATTGTCGTCTAAAATGTATAGCCAACGGCTCGAGCTTGGAAGAAAAATACACTTTTTTCCTATAAAAAAATTGAAATTTAATGCTTCGCCCAATTTTAACTGACCGTACCGAAAAAAATTTATTACTTTAGTTTGGCAAGTAACTTTGAAAGTGGGCGCATAAGGATTCCAAAATGGCATGACACTTGCTAGATTGTTTCTTAAATTATGGACAAACTTGATTTATGTAAAGAAACGCAGCTTTGAAATTTTTATTCTTACTTACCTACTTAAAACGATTGTAGTGTACGCAAGACTTTCCTAGAAGCCGTAACTTTTAAGGGAATTCTAGTTTGACAGAGAGTGATGTCACTTTGTCCGGGCCTGTCACCCGTTTCCGGCTTCACGTCGACTCATCGCACATCCTCTATATGTACAAGTATGTACTTTCATGATTTCTTTAATGACGTATTCTTGTTTTTTTTTATCTAGCAAATGGAGATGTGATAGTCACACTGTTACCTGCCAACACAAAATGGCCTTGGATTACACCAGCGATATTCCGTCCAGAGCTCGTGCCCGAAGAACTGATGGCACAAGGACTAACTGTAAGCCATGGATCTTAAATTGTTTCTTAAATTTTAAATACTTAATTTCATTCATTACATTTCGCACCTTTCCCACTTCAGCTCACCGTCGAGGAGTATGTGAACGCCATGGAGACGCTGGTCAACGATTACCGCTTCACCGTCTACAACATCTGTTACAAGCGCATTCTCGTCTGTTGGATTGCGCTTGCTTTTACGGTGCTGCTCACCCTTCTCTTTTCTGGGCTGCAGGGCGTGGCCCTCTTCTCACTTGGCGTAGGCTGGCTTTTCCTCAACGCTGCAGCCATATTTCTTTGCATGTGGGTGAAATTACGTTTGTCGCGCGGCTTGGAGAAATGTTTAGCCCGCGTTAATCGCCAGCTAATGAAGCACAAAATTCTATTAGTGCTGGACGATCGTGGACGCATTTCATGCCACAAAGTTAATTTGTGCTTTCTGTATTTTGATGCAACGCAATGTGTGAGTTTCTTGAATGAATTTCTCGAACACACCGAACAAAATGGCGGCGAAACGATTAAGGCGGGTTGGGAACGTAAATTGGACATTGATGTGAATGACATTGTAATACAAGGAAATAATCCAGTGCGTTTGTCACGAAAGCAGGTGAGTGCGTGGTGAAACGGGGAAGGAGAACTTACCTAAAAGTACATTGCACTGGCACTTTGGCACTCAAAATTTACGATTAATATTATCTCAACATTTGTTTTGTTTTGCAATTAACACACCCACATGCACATACAAACACGCACGCACATATGCACTTTGCACCTACACACACACACGCATACATATGACACGTAATTAATATTGTATATACAATTCATGAAAATAATTTCTTCCTATTACGCATACGGATGCTCATTCATCTCGCTTAGGTTGTAGCACAGGAGCTGTTTCTTAGCTACTTGCAGCGCTGGGGTAAGGATTTCCTGCGTCGCCGCTTGGACTGGACCGTGCAGGAGGCGGGCGTGCATGAGACCCCACGTCACTTGCAATCGTCCATATGCCCCTGCCAGTATGAGGAGGAGCTGCTGCGCAACAAAATCAAAATACAATTGAAGGGCAAACAATGCTGTGGCGTTAATTGCATTGGCTGTTGGCTTTAATTTTTTAAACCAAGAAAAAATTGAGAATTGTTTAAAGAAACTTTTAACAGATATTTGTACACAGTGTACCTAGATATGAAATTGCATTGATTATGTACATACAAACGAAATGCTTTCTGTAAAAATATTATGCATACAACTTAGAAAATAGTATAATGAGTTAAAAGAGTTTATCGCAAAGCTGTTATCAGTAATCGTTTATGTTAGTGAAAAAAGAAATTATCAAAAAAGCATCACATATATATTTATGTATCTATGATTACTTAATTTCTCTCTTTCTTTAGTTAAGTATTTTAAAAAACCTGCACCGTTTTGTTATATGTACATACGTATATAAATTACTATAGGTACTCACACCTTCCAGATTATCCATTCATGTTGTGACATATTATTAATCTTCAAAAAAAACATGTTCCCATATAACCAGATAACTCGATAACCTAGCAGTTGTGAATACCTACATTATAAAGGTGTGAATACCTATGTACTTGATTTCAAAAATTTCTTCAGACTTAATGTACTGAGCAGCGTTTGGACTTTTCTCCGATCGGAGTAGATTTACTCCGGTTTTTGAAAAATTGTAAAATCGAATGCTCTAATCCGCTTATCTTAAGGCCTGCACCGTTTTTATACCCGAGCGCACTTGTGCACAAGGGTATATTAAGTTTGTTCACATAACGGTTGTTTGTAACAGCCTAAAGGAATCGAGAACGATATCTTTTTATTTTCTTTATATCCTGATATTTGTTTTTTCAGCATTGGTGTGCTGCTATAAAAAGTTTTCGGACATGAAATCCAATGAAAATATGAAAATAAATGTGGAAAGAGACTTAAATTAGAAAAGTGCTATGGCATAATCATCGCCAGATATCCTTTAACAAAACGCCTCATTTTTATGTATGTTCCACTTTGTATGTAACATATTATTCTTACATTGGTTCGCTTTTTAGTTTTTGCATTAGACGAACATATTTAAGTGATATACTATGTCATCATATATGTAATACTTCTATATTGCCAGTACACACAAAGTACATTCTCCAACATCAGAGTGCCGATATATTGTAAAAAGAAAGAGAGATCCGATAGCGAATGTACCCTAAATGACAATTATTTTTGTCAAAAACTCAGTAGCGGATCATACTCCCATAGAAATAAACTTTATGTAAAAGACGTATTTTCTAATATTTAATTAAAATGGTTCGGCGCTGTTCAGTGCGCAAAAAAAACAAAGATAAATTTACCAAATTGCATTGGTATGTAAATGTTTATCATTTTAAGACCAAAAATTAAGATATTTTCCGTTTTGTAGTTTACCAAGAAATGCA
>JAPVRG010217895.1:10266-26548 GCA_029783565.1 Rhagoletis cerasi | reverse complement strand
ATGAACACGCGATCGTCTCGGATGATATTTTAGAAGGGACGAAAAGAAAAAAAGGCAAAAAGCAGCAACGCTAAACGAATAAAACAGAGTTGCATTTTAGTCTTGCTGGATTTGGTGTTGCCACAAATGTTTTGAAATATCTCAAAATATATAGATACCAAATATGTGTAATTTTCACCGATATTTTTAAAGCTTTTGATAGAGTATCTCATCGAATATTGTTAACTACATAGACTAGCTAGATTTTCATTCTTTGTTTCTGAAGTGGATTATGTCTTATCCAGGGATCGAATATAGTGATTATTTTAAAATTTTCAATGAAAAAAAAACCAAAAGCTTCCAAATACCGTATAACGATTTCGAGTATATATATGTGCATGTTTTTCATGTCCTGTAGGAATATGGTACGATTTGAAGAAGAAGAAGTATAAGAAGAAGAAGAATTTTTAATTTTTATCAATCGCTCAATATATATAACACGCATGGAGTTATATTTTTTTGATCAAAAATAAAACTAATTTTTCGAGTGGTTTTTTCTCTCTGAAATAATGAATATTTTGTAAGTTTTATTTTTTTGACTAGTAAAGATCATTATTTTTTGAGTTTTATTTATTTCATCAAAAATAGTGATTATTTTTTGAGTTTTATTTTTTTGATTCGCTCTGAAATAATGATTATTTTATGAGTTCTATTTCCTTTCATCAAAAATAATGATTATTTCAGAGCGGAAAAATAACACTCAAAAAATTAGTTTTCTTTTTGATCAAAAAAATATAAATCGACACATAATTTTAGTTTCTGAACGATACAATTAAACTCAGAAATGTTTTATTATTATTGATCCCAAATTTTAAAATCTTGAAATAAATAAATAAATTTTTTTGATATAATGATTACGGTCCTTGGTTCAGAGACAATTCTGAAAATTGTTGGGTGGAACTAGCGCTTTGCAAGACTGTCTTTGAATTTGCTGCAGGAGCAGCATTCGCACACTCTCAAGCATAAATAATGGCCAGTAGACAGGTGTAAAATTTAATTTATTATGACTCTTTCCCTCGGATTTAAGTTGCAAAATGTGCAAAATGTTGGTATGAATGTATGCATTTCTCGCTATCGCTTTTTGATTTACGTATACATACATATTCATGTAAACCTGTGTTTATGCCTGAGGTGATTGCCCTCAGCAATTTTACAAAAACAAAAGTCAGACAAGATTGAATTACGATATTAAAATTACAACAATAGTAAATGCGATTGGCAAATGACATCGATGATAATTGTCATAAATATTGTAATAATTCACATACAAAACCCACATATGGAGTGAGTATAGACACCTATACATACATACATAAATGCGCTTAAATACCCTGCAGGAAATGGGACTAGCTTGTAGCTAACTATTAGCTATCTAGCAGTCAACTAGATGTACCTATTTATTAACTATTTCCTTTGGCCGTAACTAACTACTTTTGAAGGGCGATGGCCGCAAAGTAGTGAGAACTGGTTTCCTCTGAATTAGAAGTCAACTAACTTGTAGCTAACTACTTTTGGATATAAATTATCAATTAAAAAAGGAATTTTTCAAATTTTTTATAGTTTTATTTTTTTACTTATTTTATTTAATCTTTCATATTTGCTTATTTGTTTACATGTTCTTTGTAGATGGTCTCATATTTGAATTCGATCAGACATAACATCAAAATGATAATATAAAATTTCTACCTTTATTTTATTTGTCCTGAATGCGAAAAAGAATCTGCGAAGTGCAGAAAAAAAGTGTATTGAAAGTAATTTTGAATGAGGATATTTAAATAGAAACTTTTAAAGAAAACAAACTCCCGATACCGTCTGCGTGACTCCTGCACGACTTTTCAACTAACTTGAAATTAGTTTTTTCATAACTAATTAGAAGTTAGCTATTTATGGGAATCCCGCAAAAAAGCTAACTAGAAAGTTGGTTATTTTAAGCAATTGATAATTTTTTTCTGCAGGTTAACTATACAAACATACATACAAACGAGCACACATGTTCATTAACAGTTGCATACTTGCGTACATGAAATATAAATGGGCTTATTGGCAGGCATACATCTGTATGTGTGGAGCAGGCACCCGAGAATACACACACTCACACATCGCTGACATTAAAATATACCAACTTAACACATGCTAATATTAGCACGTACTTGTTAAGCATCTTACTTCATTATTATTAATTTTAAGATGTGTTTTAGCATTCACAACACGCTTAGCATTTCACGTGTCGCATTTACGGTATTTAGTTATTAAGGAAAGTTGTCAAGCTGCTAAGTTATTGCAACTAACTAAGACAAAGCGATAAACTAAAGAAAAGTTTTCGCGTTTATATATTCGAACAAGGATACGAAAATGTGGGGGAGGGTAGGAATAGATATCATAGGGTAGGATAGGATAAGACGATATGATTTTTTCTAGCCACCTTTATAATCATTCATTCTTCAATCCTGTGAACTAAGTAATCCTTTCGGTCTGCCTGTTCTATGAGAAATATGGATTGCCGACGGAGTTTTATAAGATTTTGCTTACCAATGTGGGTCATTCCGCAGCAGAATCAGAGCACAAAACATCTGAAGATTTCGTTGATCATCAAGCAGTTGTAGGGAGTCAGTGTGGAAGAAGGGTCAGGAAAGGCCTCAACAACAATATATCCACAGAAAAATGCTGTGCTGCATGGGCTAAAGATAATTGTTACACCAATATCCATCTTCGAACCAATGGTTTGCTACACCTCCATAAGTAAGAACACTTACAAGAAAATTTTTGAGAATACCCAAAGGCTGTGCGGACAGAATTAGCATAATATGAGCCTTGAGTATCAAAATTAAAGACAGGTACTATGCTGCATATGGAAAGGAGCAGAACGCACATCTGCATGAACTGGAGATGAGTTTTAATTTTTCAATCACGAAGAAATTTTCGTATGCAGCCATCAAGGCCACACTTTCTCAAAAAATGTGCGCCGCAACTATGGAAATCTGCACAGGAGTTTTAAACAGTATTTTGGTGGTCAAAATCCTGCATCTCTGTTTGTTCCGAATCCTTAAGATAGAGAGAATATTGAAAGTCCAGATTGGACCAAGCTAAGAAAAGCGTTCGATTTTATTTCGCTCGCTTGGAAGTTACTCCGATGCCTTTACGTGTATCAGGGCGCGAACAACTCGAAAAAGTAAAGCCAAGATTATGAAGTTGCGGAGATCAGACGCAACTTTTATCATCGTCTGTCGATTTAGGCCGAGGCCAAAAAGTTTCGCCAATCACCTCTCTCCCTTGCAAAGTTATACCGGTTGTTCAACCCAAGAGCTGACAGATTCTTCTGCACTTACTCCTTTCACTGCGTTCTGAGCACCCTTTTTTTCGTTGTCCAGCCATGGGTGATGAGCCAAAGGATGTCTGCACCGTAGCCTAGCTATTTTTGCGGTTCGAACTGCTCGGTGAGGTTCTTACTAATTAAGACTGTGCTAAAAATAGCGCATAAATTTTACAGGGATTTCTAACTACCATTTAAGCCTAACGGTGTTTTTTCACAAATCTGGCATCATTGAGTTGATGCAGTTCTCCCACCCCTCACTTTGCTAATGCTATAATGCCATACAAAGTTGTCGTAATAATTTGTGCCACTTTAATGTGCACCACAAATATATTCGAATGGAATTTGAAGCACTTAAGCACTATTTGTTTTGGAAAGTTGCCCTTCGTGGAATTGGCGCAATTTTTACAAGTTTTTCTCTTCGTCGCTATTGCATGCATTCCGCGAAATATCCAACGATTTCTAATTAAAGCTTAATTACCAAAGTCGTTATGTGCGGAAAAAAAATCAGAGCAAACAAAATTTTTCAACAACAACAATTAAAATGAGATTTTGTAGCCTGCTGCATTTAGTAATCAATGCGCTAGCTTGTATTTGTTGTTATCTTTTGGCGCCAAATTAAACTACCCTTTCAGTTCACGCAATCTAATGACCTAGAAAGTTACTGCAGTGCGTAAGCGGTCTTGTGAGCGCTCTTATGTGTGGATTTTACCCTCTAGGAAATGCCACTAGTACGGAGGTTCAAATTAGTTTAATCTAAAAAATCTAACGGCCCTTGAAAAACATACTAATCGATTCAGAAAAATGCCTTGAATGTTATATTCAAAAAGTACCTTCGAGCGTGATCGGGGTATTATTTGAATTAATGAAAAACTAAGAAATTTTGTTCAAATCAGCGCCAAGAACTCTGACTACGTCAAATCAAATGCATTCATCAAAAAAATAAAAATACCACATTGTAGAGGAAGAAGTTCTCTACATAACTGCAGTCTGCAGTGTGAAGTACTACGCTATGACTGATTACTTTCGCGTAATTAATTGTTATTGTTTTATTTAAAGTTTAATCAAACGCTTGGATACTCGTACATGGCGTATGAGTAACATTAGTTCGTAAGAAAAAAACATTAAATTTACCAATCGTTTACGCGAAAGTGATAAGTCGCAGCGTTAAGTAGAGAACTTCTTCTTCTACAATATGGTATTTCTATCTGTTTGATTAATGCATTTGATTTGACGCAGTCTGAGTTCTTGGCGTTGAGTTGGAAAAAATGTGTCAGTTTTTCATTAATCTAAATAATACTCCAATCATGATCGATGGTACTTTCTGGATATGTTATTCAGGACGTTAGAATTTTGGGTGTGGAAATTTCAGATTGAATAGACTATATGTTTTCTATTTGCAAATATTCCAACTAGTGCTGAACTATGTATTGAAGAATGCGACAGTAAAATTGAGACTAGTTAATAAAAATTTGTAACTAGTGTTAAGTAGGTCAATGATGAGCTAGTACATAACTTATGAACGTGGACCAGTCATTTACAAATCCGTAAAAGTCTTATATTTTTCCTGGAAGGGCCAGATTAACGTATATACAGTGGCAAAAATATAAATAGGGAAGAGATATTTTAGAATTCTTTCGCTGTTTCTTTTGCGCCTATTTTAAGTTTTTTTTATTTTTTATGAAACTGTAGCTCGATGTCTAACAACAACTATGTAAGTCAGAATTTCAAACTTTATACAAAAATTTGGGGAATTCGACAAATTTTAACAATAATTTTTAGCTTTTTTTTAAGATTCCTTAGAAACAGTCTGAGTATGCAGTTATGCTTTTTGGCAATTTTTTTTGTGGAACGTGTTGCTCATTTTCTTCATACAAAAAAATTGGTAAACTTTCTTTGTATGGAAGGAAATGCGCGTAAAAAATTGCCAACACTCAACGGTAAGTCCTATCTACTTCAAACTTGAACTTTATTGTACTAAAATTTAATGGGCTGCAAAACTGCATACTAAAAAAATCTGATTAAAAAGTTTAAAATTTTTATTAACATTTGTTGAAATTCTCAGATTTTTTATAAAGGTTCTACAAAGTTTGAAATTGATTTACATTTTTTGTTTTAGATGATAAGCCACATTTTCATAAAAAAATATTAAAAATTTTTTTTTGCTAAAATGTTTCTTCCCTATTTACGTTTTCGCCACCGTACATACTCAAGTATACTTAACTTTTAATTGTCCTGTATTTTATGAATTATCAAAATTTTTCACCGAATAACATAAAGCGAATAACTCGGCAAAACAAAAAGCAACAGAAAAGCGCAAAACTGTAACATCGTCTGACAAAATATAAAATTTTTTTCAGTCTCTAGAATATTGCCTTGTGATCTTTTAACCTTTATTAAAATTCATATCCAAAGGTTTTTGGGTTTGCTGATTATATATCCGAGGTCATTTTTTAAAAATTAAAAATGGCGGATCCAATATGGCGGATGGATTTTTGAAAAATTGTCAGATCTTTTAGAAATTTTATAACCAAAAGTTTTTGAGTCGCTGTTTACAAAATTGAAATCAGTATTCAAAAATACAAAATGGCGGATCCAATATGGCGGACGGATTTTTATGGGTTCCGACATTTTGAATTTGCGAAAACTGATTTGAGTTTTGTAATCAGCCACTCAAAGAATCTTTGGATATATAATTTCATAAAATTCTTAAAATTTTTTTTATCCGCCATGTTTGAAAAATCGCACGACAATATTCTATTGATCGATTCAGCAAAGAGGTGGTTCAGGGTTGTTTTCAAATAAATACGAGTACTTTGTTTTTGTGTCTACTTTGCGAAGAATACGAGCACTTTTTTTTGTGTATACTTGGCGAAAATGCTTGATTTTTTCTTGGGCGCCAAATCGTGTCGGGCGGTATAATTAGAAAAAAATTAAAAAGTGTTGGCGCTACAAAAATCCATGCACAAATAAATCTGCGCGCATATTTTGGCGACGGTCTCCGCTAGCACATATCTGCATATTTTCAAATGCACTCACTCACAAACACACACACACACACAAATATGTGTAAGTACGTGATTGCATTCGCAGCTGCTTTTCCACATTCCGGATTAGCCAAAAAGCCAGCGCGCTAATGTCTCTGCTGATCGCTGGTATAAATTTACCAAAATACATTACTCCTTACTGCCATTCCCGCCTGCTACTTCCGCTTTCATTAGCGTCTCTAAATAGCGAGCTTAACTATTCTTACTTGCTGTCTGTTATTGTTGTAGTAGTTATATATTGTTGTTGTTTGGAATGTCATTTTATTTTTGGCCGTTTTTTCGTTATCTCTCTTCTTTTATGTATTTGCTGCTATTGCTGTTGTTATTTTGTGCAGCCGTTTCTTGCCGCAAACTGCTGCAATGCATTGCATTACATTTCAGCGCGCCATAAAGTATGCAACAAATGCGTCGCTTTACACGAAGTTTTTTGCTTAACACTCGCGTATTCCACGTTTTGCGCATTTGTGGCAAAGTTTTTCGTTGATAGTTTTTCAATTTACCAGCGCGAGCGACTGCTTTCTCCCTCCCTCTGTCTCTCTCTCTGGCGGTGATTTCAACATCTTCCTATCGCGCTAACGTTCAACAGACAAACATACTTGCCACTGCATGTCATCAACGCTGTTAAGTATCTACTTCCTCTCATGCACTCTCACTCCAGGTTTTGGGTTTCACTACCTTCTACCCTCCTTTTACACCATTCGTTTAACCGGTTTTCAGCGTCCCCAAGCTTGTTGTGTTCCTAGTTTGTTCGCTGTTTGCTTTTTGTTTGCTCTCTTTCATCTTTCTCTTTCTACCTCCTTTGCTCCTCTTTTTTTGTCTTGTTTGCTATCGCGCATAGTTGCAGGGATTTGAAAGTTTTTGCTAGAATTTTGTTAGCTGACACTTTTGGATGCTGCTTAACTAATGAATTCTTTGCGTCCTTTTGGTTTTGATTTTGCCCACTCTTTTTGTGCGGATATGAATTATTTGCTAAGTACACAACGACATTTCGTAGATTGTTTGAGGTTTTATATGTTTCATGTATTTTTATTTTATATAGATAAATACTAGTTGAGAAACCAGTTGAAAATTTTGATTCAGGAATTCAGAGGATTCTTGAAAAATTTTATTTTATATGGGCGAGAAATAGTGCATAATATTATACTCGTTTGTACATCTGATATATGGATATTTGTGTTGATTTAATTAGCCTACTAAGCGTACGACTTCGGCTCAACCAAATATGACAAATAATTACTAATAGATCCTCATCTGAGTTGGCCATTCAGCCATAATACGCATATCGGCGACTATCTCGAGACCCATCCAAACCGACCGTTATATTCCATAATTTCTTCTTCTTTATTGGCGCGGTTAAGCGAAAACATCACGCCAGTCATTTCTCTTCTATACCAACTGACGCCAATTGGAAATGCCAAAAATGCCAAGTGAAGCCAAGTCGTTCTCCACCTGGTCTCTCCAACGCAGAGGAGGCCTCCCTCTTCCCCTTCTACCACCAGCGTGTTTCGAGTCGAATACTTTCAGTGCTGGAACGTCTGTATCCATTCGAACGACATGACCAAGCCAGCGGAGCCGCTGTACTTTAATTCGCTGCACAATGTCCATGTCGTTGTAAAGCTCGTACAGCTCATCGTTCCATCGCCTGCGATACTCGCCATTGCCAACGTGCAAAGGCCCGTAAATCTTTCGCAGAATCTTTCTCTTGAAAACTCCAAGAGCCGCTTCATCAGTTGTATTCATTGTCCTTGTCTCCGCGCCATACACCAGCACAGGCAAGATGAGTGACTTATAGAGTGTGATTTTTGTATGACGAGAGAGTACTTTACTTCTCAATTGTCTACTCAGTCCAAAGTAGCACTTGTTGGCAAGAGTGATTCTGCGTTGGATTTCAAGGCTAACAATATTATTGGTTTAAATGCTGGTTCCCAAATAAACGAAGTTGTCTTCTTTTTCACACTTGTAACTGTCAACAGTGACGTGGGTGCCAAGACGCATATTCTCTGCCTGTTTGTGTGATGACAGAAGATACTTTGTTTTGCCCTCGTTCACCACCAGACCCATTCGCTTTGCTTCCCTATATAATCCCGAGAAGGCAGAATAGACGTAGCCCTTGTTTTTACCGATAACGTCGATGTCGTCGGCATACGCCAGCAATTGCAGGCTCTTGTAAAGTATTGTTCCTGAGCGGTTCAGATCTCCAGCATCAGATTAAAGAATTCACACGAAAGGGAGTCACCTTGTCTGAAACCTCGCTTGATATCAAACGGCTCGGAGAGGTCTTTCCCAATTCTGACGGAGCTGGTGGTATTGCTCAACGTCATTTTGCGTAGCCGTATTAGTTTCGCGGGGATACCAAACTCAGGCATCGCGGCATAAAGACAATTTCTTTTCGTGTTGTCGAAAGCGGCTTTGAAATCGACAAATAGATTGTGTATGTCGACCCTATTCTCGCGGGTCTTTTCCAAGATTTGGTGTATTGTGAGTGCCTGATATATGGTGGATTTTCCGGGTCTAAAGCCACACTGACAAGGTCCAATCAGTTCGTTGACGGTGGGCTTCAGTCTTTCACTTAATGCACTCTATAAAACCTTGTAACCTATGCTAAGAAGGCTGATCCCACGGTAGTTGGGATCGCCTTTATTGTGGATTGGGCAGAGCACACTTAAATTCCAGTCGTCGGACATACGTTCATCTGACCATATCTGTATAAGAGTTGATGCATGACCCTTATCAGCTCCTCGCCGCCGTACTTGTTACTAGTGTATCTGAATCATACTTAATTGATAACTTTCAATGTATTGAATTATTACAGATTAGTGGTTTTTTAATGAATTAAACCGAATTTTAGATTGAATATTTGTTAGCTATAATATAAATTTTAAGCTTTCAAATGCGGCGACTTACATCTCGCAGTCAGACGGTTGCTTTTAATTACTCGCGCTGTAATTTTGCTGAATTGAATAATTTGTTTGATTTGGATTGGTCTCAGCTCTTCGGAAATGTGGATGTAAGTGGTTGTTACGATATTTTTAAGTCTACTTTATTTGATATTTGCGTGAATCACATCCGAATGCTTAGTTCTAAAACCTCTAAGCGTCCGTGGTTCAATAAAGAACTCAAACGTCTAAGGAATTTGAAGCATAAGTTCTACAAAAGGCAAAAGCATTCTAATGATGCTACTTTTCGTGAGCGTTATGTGTTTTATATTAAATCAAAGAAAAATTGCTCGAATATACCCGCTTCGGCCCAGCTTAATGGGGTCTCAGCCAACTCCATCTCCGAAACTGTTAATCTTTTTGCTAAATTTTTTTCTTTGAATTTTATTTCGGGTAATTATTTTAATGATTTTTTTCCTGATCGTCCCTTGTCAAATTTAGATACTCCTATCATCATAGACGTAGCCCTTCATCAGCTTAAAATATCCACTAATCGGATAATGATGGCCTCTCTGTTATTTTAATTAAAAGTTGCCCTTCATTGGTTGTGTCTTTGAGGCACATTTTTAACATGTCTTTGTCTGCTGCAGTTTTCCTACCCCTATCCTTAAAAGTGGCAATAAAAATTATATTATGAATTATAGGCCGATTTCCAAGCTTAGCACTGTCTCTAAGCTGTTTAAGTGCATAGTTAAGGATAAAATATATTTTGCTGTCAAACATTTGTTATGTCCCAATCAACACGGGTTTGTTCCAGGTAGATCTACGTCAACTAACTAAGCAGTTTTTACGGAGGACTGCTTGGAAACCGTTCAAAGGGGATTCCAAATTGACGTAATTTACACCGATTTTTCCAAGGCTTTTGATCGGGTATCTCACCGAATATTGATAGCCAAACTGGAAGGTTTAGAGTCATTCTGAGTTCCTTAGTTGGATTACATCCTATCTAGATAATAGAAGCTGTGTCGTTCGAGTTGATAGTGTGTCGTCTAATTCTTCTGTTGCTTCCTCTGGTGTTCCCCAGGGTAGTGTTCTTGGTCCGTTATTATTCGTCCTTTTTATTAATGATATTTCCTCCTGTTTTTCTAAGTGTAATTTCCTTCTATATGCGGATGACCTGAAGATTTATTATGAAATTAAATCTCTAGAAGATTCATAAATTCTCCAGGGTGAGTTGGATAACTTTCATAGTTGGTGTGTACGTAACTGTTTGTTCCTCAACATCGATAAATGTAGTTATACTTCTTATGCAAAAGTGATGAGTATTGTCCCTACATATTACCGTATCTCTAATGTCCCACTAAAATCAGTTAGTGAATTTAAAGATTTGGGTGTTTATTGTGACACCAAGCTCAACTTCACCACTCACATAAACTTTATTAGTTCTAAATCGTTCGCGATGTTGGCCTTTATTCGTCGTAATTGTTTTTCGTTTTCTGATCCTTATACTCTCAAACTGTTGTACTCGTCTTTAGTTCGGTCCAGGTTAGAATATGCGGTATTTATTTGGAGACCCTTTCATGCAGTTTATGTTAATAGATTAGAGTCTGTTCAGAGGGCTTTTATACGCTTTGCCTTGCGCTCGATGAAATTTGTAGACCCTGTCCCGTCTTATCGTTCTCGTTGTGCATTGATTAACCTCATGTACTTAGAGTCTAGGCATACTCTGTTGTCGATGTGCTTTGTCGTTGGTATAATTGCAGGCTCAATTGACTGCCCGTCTCTTCTCATGAAAATTCGTTTTAATGCTCCCTCACGTATTCTTCGTTGCAATGAATTGTTTTTTTGTGGGTGTTGCTAAAACTGTCTATGGGATGAATGCTCCTTTAAGGAGAGCGCTATCCCAATTTAATACTTATTATTCTTCCTTAGACTTTGATTTTTCTTATTATTCGGGTTATTTTAAGAACTTACTCATAAGACACTTGTCATAAGTAATATTTTCCCTTATTTTTAGTTATCTTATGCATAAATAATATATACTCTTCATATAGCCTGTAAGCATCTTGTTTGTTGACTGAATAAATGAAATGAAATGAATAGCTTAGCTGGCGGGTCGTCAGCTCCAGCAGCTTCCGTTTTTTTTGCAGCCGCGTAATCGCTATTCGAACCTCGTCATAGTTAGGCGGTGGTACATCGACTCCATCGTCATCGACTGGGGGCGCGGGTTCTTCTTCTCCACTACTTTCAGTCCTGTTGCACTCTCTCTGATAGAGGGGTTTCCCCAAAAAAAAAATCCACAAGTGCTCTATTACTGTAACTTTTCTTACAGTGACATGTGCTTACCGACCAGGTTAGCGACCTATCTCGAATGTATTTCGCAATTTGCCACAATATGCCATAAATTTTCGAGTAACAAATATAGTAGACTTCATAGTGAATAAGAATGTCCGTCAAAGACATGAAAAATAAAGTCAGCACATAAAACAAACAAACGAATGCCTCAAATAAAAATATATACTCGTATGTATTCGTATCGTAAATCAGCAGTCAATAGTGCGGCGAAGCAAAAAAAGGCTTTGACTGAAGCGGACTGCCTAGCTAGCGATCTGACAAAAAATCTCGGTTATCGAGTGTTCTTTTTACAAAAATCTAAGATAAATAAACTTTCCTAACCAGAAACCAATAATAAAAAGGAGCTGCGAAGAGTAAGCGGCGGAAGAGAGGGTACAGATGGAATGAAAGCGCATACGGCCAAAGAAAGCGACATGAGGCCAACCGGGTTGTTGAAGGGCAGTAAGAGTGGCATCGAGAGTAGCAGTAAGCAACTGGTTAGTTATCGCACAGAGATATGAGCTTCCGCTGCAAAACGTGCAGGAAGAAAATGCACCAATCAATGGGTCAAACAAGCAGTAAACCAACTAAATTGACAAGCTGGATAACACTGTGGCGCAAAACGACGGCGACATAACCATTTGACATTTTGCAACATTTCAGTGGCGAGAAGGAGACGCTGGCTGCACGCAACTGGCGAAGATGCTGAAAATGAGTAAGTGCACGGAAATGAAGCAGGCAACAAGTGTGCGAAGACCGTTTGTACTATATACATACTTATAATAATGTGTGTGCATGAGGCTGCTATTAGCGTTGTGGCGGTGGCGTATACGCAACATGCGGTCGAAAAACAAGGAAAGAAGGCTCTATTTATATTGGAGCAGCAACATATTGAGCGAACACAAGTGGGAATTGGGAATTTCAACGGCTGTACATGCGAGTGCGGATGTGAGAACAAATGTCGATGCCACAGCGGCTGGTGTATAGATTTATGTAGAGCGGAAAAGCGCAAAAAAACGGACGTGAGCTAAGAAGATAGATATTTTCAAATACGCCAATCGAAGGAAGCGTGCAATTTGCGTCATAGGTGATTTCATTGATGTACACTAGTTAGGGCAGGCAGCAATGCATAGAGTGAATGCTCAGAGCTGCTACTCAGTTCAGCAGCCGTACGAAGGTGTTTTCGATCGGTTTATTGGGTCAACAAGGTGGCTGCTGATATGTTGATGGCAGCAAATTAAAAAAGCGCTTCCAGTGTCTATAATCGAGTGCGCATCAAGAGGTAAAGGAAGCGTGTTGAAGTAGATAAGCAATTGTATGTACAACTAGATTGCTGCTGCAGGTGGAAATTTAAACGACATGTGGTACTTTAAAAGCAGACTTAAAAAGTTGCTTTAATCGATTACATGTAGATTTCTTTAAAAAAAAAACTCAACTTTTGCCCAGCTGAAGTATTGAAAAGTCAAAACGGACAACCACATCTATAAGTATTGTAAATTATTTTAAGGGCATAATAACGCTACGATCCTGCTAGATCTAATGCGCTAAATGCAATGTCGATGCAAGCGCTCATAATCGCTAACTTAGTTTTTAAAGAGCCACAATTCGTACTTCGAAACCCTGTACTTTTGATTTCCTGCCCCCGTTGCTCTCTCGAGAAATAAGTAGGATAAGGTATATGTTGCTGCGTATTAATTTGATAGCAAAGCTAATTTTTTTACTAATAACAAAGCCCATTTTCATGATATTTGATTGTGGTTGCTTGCGGTAAGAGTGAACAGTCTGTATGTATATAATGCTTCGCTGATACTGAATACGTGTGACTTTACCATAGTCCGCTGCTATGGCTGACTGATTGTTACGCCTTCTCTTTCGACAAAAGTAGTGATGCCTCTGTATCGGTTCACCAAGGCTTGGGTTTAGTACAGCGCTGTTTTTTTATAGAATTTTTCTACGGCAGTGACTATATGGAAAACCATACGAACTAGCCCCAGAGAACACAAAACTCTAAGTTTGAATAATATTTGGTTTTTTAAAGGTTTTATAAGACACGGCTAGTAGTAATTAAAGCTAAACTAGTAAGTTTCCGCTGAGCTATCAGCAAGCACTGCTTCTACGCCAAGATCACGGTGTGGCTATGTGGATGCTGTCCCCCATAAAAGGGGAGTTGGAGAAATGAAGCGTGATTAGAGCAGGGTTGTCTTATTATTCTGGTCATAGCCAATGCAAAATGGAGCTTTATATTAATCTACTAAACACATAACTAATCACAACTGGCACTTTAAATTTCGCGACTGTTTTCTATTTTTTTTTTTTTTTTGTATTGAGAGTTAATTTAAGATGTAACTACTTTGCCATCCACACCATACAAATCATAATGGGAAAAATTTTATATTTTTGTGGAAGCCTTTGCCTAGAAAAAACTGCCACTCATAAACTAAACTAAACTATAGAGTCAGCTGACGACAATCAGCGCTAGAGGCAGCCAATTAGGTGAGGTCCATAGGCACTATTTAAAAATATCAGGAAATTTGTTCTGGAAGATGTAGGGAATAACTTGCAGACATTGTTAGAGCATCATTTGCAATGTTGTTCTTGTCATTCATGATAGGGGCCGATAATACTCACACCACTTCAAAAGCATCAGCGCGTTGTGTGATATATACGGATATGAGCGTATTTTGTACTTTTTCAGCTAATCGCTAAAAATCTTACTGTTTTACGCTTCTCCTAAGGGAAAATTTCAGCACAATATTTCCAACAAGGAAAAACTGAATAGGTAGTTATTTTAACAGGGAACGAAAATATTCATTAAATATCATGATTTTTATTTTTCGATCAGAAAATAATCGTTATATTATGATTTTTATTTTTCGATCAAAACACAATCGTTATTTCTTATTTTTATTTTTTAGATTAAAAAATAATCGTCATTTTTGATTTTTATTATTTCGATAAAAAATAATCATTATTTTGGATCAGGTACCGAAATAATCGTGATTTTTATTTTTCGATCAAAAAATAATCGTTATTTTATGATTTTTATTTTTTCGATCAAAAAATAATCATTATTTTTGATTTTTAATTTTTCTATCAAAAAAAATCGTTATTTTTTATTTTTATTTATTCCATCGTTTTTAACCGTTATAACGGAGACTTCTTTTTTACAATCGCTTTAAATCTTTTATGATCGAAAAAATAAAAATCATGAAATAACGATTAAATTTGATCGAAAAAATGGAAATCAAATTTTTACGGTCAAATTATGATTTTTATTATAAAGAACATAACCGTTACGGTCCCTGTTTAGGACTTTTATTTTTTCGATAATTTTTAACTGTTATATCGGAGACTGCTTTTTTATGACCGCTTTAAATCTTTTATGATCGAGAAAACAAAAATCAAAAATAATGATTAATTTTTAATCAAAAGAAAATGAAAGTCAAAAAAGCTATTATGTTTTGATCGAAAAAAACCATAAAATAACGATTAAATTTGATGGAAAAAATAGAAATCAAATTTTAACGGTTAAATTATGATTTTTATTATAAAGATCATAACCGTTACGGTCCCTGGCTTTTACTGAATTCCTCGGAGCACATGTTTTTAGGGACGGCTTTTTTCGACTTATCTTTATGGAAAAGTCTATTCGACTCCCAGATTCCACGAGTATTTTTTAGACTGAAGTTTTTGCTATCAAAGTGGCATCAGAATGAAACAGAACAAGAATTTCTATTTTCTCGGATATCCAGGCGACGATTGCGGCACTTGGCTCTGTAAGTATCACTCCTAGTTAAAGAAAATAATGTTAAATTGGTGCTAGGACACAGTTATTTGAAATGGTCGACTAGCTGGTACGTCATGGGTTGGTTCTGTATATCTGCCAGAAGCTGTTCTTTTACCTCTGAGCTATATCAATGACCACATCATTCAGTTCTGACAAAATGTTGCTAACCGCAGGTGAAAGAATTTATGATCTGCAGGATCTGCAGGAGTTTATGGCCTATCTACTGCGCAAAATAGACTTCAGTTTTCATTAAACTGGACGGGAAATATTCGTCTCCACAAATAGCAATTTTCATATCACACTGGGTCCTGGGTACTCATGTTGCAAGAAGAGAACTAGCACACGTCATCCCTTGTAACTCCATGGATACCCATAAAAAATAACAAAGCGGCGATGTGCTGTCTGCTTCCAAAAACTTTAATAAGTGAGCTACCGAAAGTTTAAAAAAATCAAAGCATCATGCCAAAAAAAAATTGCAACTCATAACCAGGTCTCTCGCGAGTTGATTTTTTTTTTTTGCAAGCAGATGGCCAGCACTTTTGTTCTATGGCGTGGGCATGGCTGCTGCAACTTAACATATTCGTAAGAATGAGTGGGGCATCGCATGAGCAACGGTCCAATAATGGATAGAAACAGAATGAGGTTTTTGGGCGAGCCTTTTTTGTTGGTTTAGCAAAAATTATCCATTACTACTACTTAAGTGCTTATTTTTAATGCGCTGAGAGAAAACAACAAGAACATTTTACTTAAATGAAGGCATAATAAAATTTGAAAAACGAAAAAAAAATTATCCCTGCCGGACTTGTTTTTAGAACACAATATTTCAAATCATTTTTGAACCAAAGTCGTATGACTTCGTTTTTACTGTTCTGATTCTCCATTATTTGAA
>JAPVRG010217891.1:0-22213 GCA_029783565.1 Rhagoletis cerasi | reverse complement strand
TATCGGACGTTTCGTCGTGGAGGCTGAATTTTCCGACAGTGGCGCCAAAGATCCCTTCCTTGCCCACCTTGGCATTGAAATCGCCAAGCACGATTTTGACATCGTGTCGGGGGCAGCGCTCATATGTGCGTTTCGTTTCGTTTATTACTTCAAAAGTTCTGTACAAAACCGAAACAAAATATCATCATCTGTACAAAACTATACAAAACAATAAATGATATGATAGTCGATGAGCAAATGGGTATTGTTTTATACGGTTTATTTTCGTACCCTGGTTTAAAATAATTAACTGGTACATAAATAAAATACAAATATTAATAACGGGCTTTTTCGTGCTTTTATGAAATTTTACTGAACGCCCATGCACGCACGAGTTCGTGCTGACAGCAAATATTCCGGCCCGTACCCGCGATCTTACGCAGGCGCCCACCATGCCCCTGCCAAGAGCCCGGCCCGTGCCCATCTCTAGTCCCAACCCTATTTTTTTAAGTTTGGCAAGCAGATTTCCCACGTTATTGATTGAGAGTCTGCTCCACCATACCACAGATGCTTAGTCGATTATGGGTCTTATCGTAGAGTTGTAAATCCACAAGATTCCTCTAGGTCACAGACCTGTTTATATTGGCAGAACGCTGTTAAGGCTTTGGAGGTCTTTTATTCAACGTGAGACTTCCATAAAAGTCTACTTTACTTCGGAAGAAATGTGATAGTTACTCCTTTTATGGGAGAAGAAACAAGGCCGTCCAAACTTCTTCTGCTAGTGAAGAGCACAACACCAGTTTCGGTTGGTCTAGCGGTTTGCTTAGAGAATCCCTTTGGGGGAATTGGCCTTGACAGAGTTGTCATCCCTGGTTATTATACAACCAACAGTTGGAGACACACCGGTTTAGGCGTTGTGTCATCTTCGTGTCATTTTTCGTTCGGGAACACAGCGCCGAAACCGGTTTGTCTCCAAACCAAATTGGACAAGGGTTGACGGAAAATCGTTCCGCAATACACATACACCATATTCCCTGTCGGAAGCACCAACAACCAATACATACTTGTATTAATTTCTGTTTACAATTACTTAGGTAAGCATGGAGTCATGAAGTTCGTAGGAGAAAATGTCATCCTTGTTGCCTGCAAATGCAAACAACCATACGGTTTGTTTCTGTATTTAATTTATTTATTGATTTCTTCTACAAGCGGAGCTTTACAGACTTATTTACTAAAAAATAACAATTTCTTCAGAATCACTTAACAAAATATTGATAAACTTATCAACAACATTATTTTCACCATTATTTTCACTTTTATTAATTTCTTAAATTTTCCACTATTTTCGCATGAGAATTTAATTTTCATCAAAAGTTCTTTTATATGTATGTATTGCATTTTTTGTTGCTTGAAGATAAACAATTACTGTAGTAGCTATGCTTTCTTGTATATTTTTTTTTAATAAAAAAACAAAAAATTAACAGAATTAAAAGTTATTTAACAGCAAATGTATGCAGTGCAGCAGGAAAAATTAGACTATTTCGTAATGAAAATTCGTATAAATAAAAAGTATGAAGTTTTCGTTAGCAGGAAGTCGTTGTAGTTATCAAGATGGCTGACTAGTTTAAAAAATAAAAGATAGCTAAATAAAATACTGGAAAGATATACGAGTGAACTTAAAATCAAATTATTTGAATAGGTATGTATATTATTTTTTCATTTTCCGAATATCTGTATGTAAGTATGTGTGTGCACATGTACCTAATATGTCATCTTTAGCAATGTTAGCTATTATTAAGTACTAAATTATTATTAAATAATGTGATTTTGGCAGCCTGTGTTGCGTGCTTTTATTGGTTACATACGAAAAATTATGCTGCACGCGGTCACAATTAATTTTGCAATTTACATACATACATATACCTTATGCTGCGTGTTTTTTAAGTGAATTTTTAGACGTATATATGTATGTATTTCGACAAAAATAAATACTGTTTTACGCAAAAATAAAAACACTTTATAAACTAATGCATTTCTTTTGCTGTGAAAAAGAAACTTAGATACTTTTTAATTGCAAGTTGTCTGTTGATCAACTTAAAATATTTTAATTAATACTTTTTGTTTTTTTTTTTTGATTTTTAATTTTTATTTTTTTATTATTTTTGTCTAAGTTTTGTTTAAAGCAAAAGCTTGTGATATGCTGCTTGCTACATGTAAAACACGGACAAATTTTTTGTGGAACACAAGTTGTTAGTTGGTTAAATGTTAAAAAAAATTAGTACTTGATGTAGTCTTACACTTGAAAAACCTAAAAAAAAAACTATTTTTTATTTTATTTATTTGCCACGCAGATAACATGCTTAAGCGCCATATTTGATGTGCTCATCAGACGCATTAAATTTGGTTTGCGAATTTTTAATCTACCAAAAAAAAAAAAAGAAAAACAAAAATTAGTACTCAAAACATTGAAAGAAAGGCTTTATACTACCCTTTACATTTGATTGCCCCAAATGTTTTTTTTTAGACGTTAGCGTTGCTCAGCTTTGGCTGCGTTAAAGGTCTATCCCCATACATCCGCCGCGTCGCTTTAGCGTTCATTTCGCTTCAGGAGCAACGTATCAACTGTTAAAACATTACTAATAATAGATTGGCGATTAGAGCTTCACCTCCGATTTGTGGCGTGCACCTTGATGTTGTTGCACAAAGGGGAGGGACCTACAGTTTTACGCCGACTCCGAACGAACAGAGATACACTGGGAGGTTTGCCATTGCCTGCCGAGGGGCGACCGCTATTGAAAATAAGTTTTATTATTTTTTTTTTTTTGATGTTGGTCGGAAGCTGAGCTCGAACCCAGGCCCTGCGGAGTGGTAGTGCGCACTGCTAACCACTACACCACATTACTACCGTCTCTTAATTGTCGCATCAAGCGCCAAAGAAGTGTCAAAAATCCTCATGCCCATGTAATTTATATGAAGCATCCCACAATAACGCGGCGCTAACGTCGAGCAAATGAAATTTTCATTTTGTGGGTGCATAAGACAGAAAAGAAGAATGAGCACAAAAACTTAAAGGGGAAACGAGACTAAAAACGAGAAGAAATGAGAAAATGTCAAAACTGGCGCCGCGTTTATTTGGGTATAGCGCGCGCTGGCACTCGTTGGCGTTAGCGCTCCAATTTAGGGATGGCAGTTAATATTCACCAACTTACACGTTGCTGCGGCGTCGCCTATGAGAACTGATTCATATATGTATGATCATAAGAAGGAGTTTACAAATGGCTTGGTGTCGAGGCGGCTATAAACTCATGGTTACTGGTGATGCTGCGCAGCGGAAAGATTTCAGCAGAATTGGGAAGCTGCGTACTAAAGAGTTATTTTAGTAGGCGCAGGCCTCAGGGTGGAGGGATCTCGCCAATTTTATAGGGTAGTGAAAGTACTGGCCTACGCTGATGAAGTGATAATTTTAGTAACCGGGTTATTTCCAACCGTCGTGAGCAACTTCATGAACGAAATTCTAGGAAAGCTTAACCGATGTGCAGAGCAAATGTGGCCTTGGAGTGGATCCAGAAAAAAAACATAGTCGTAGGATTTGACCATTCCATTTTGGTAATTCAAAGCGAGGAATTATTTTCCTGGCCGAAAGACCACATTGATTAGTATCTGGGAGTCATACTGGATACTAAGCTGAGTTGGAAAGTAAATATTGAAGAAAGAATGAAGAAAGCGAGCAAGCCGCTCTTCGGGAAGACATATAAGTGTCTGCTTTAAGACTCAGAGGACTGGGGTTATGATAGATGAGATTGGATACCGATTACACACGATTTGAAATATAATTTCACATGCCCTTCGGCGTTATTTTGGTGTTGCTCGTTTCGTTTACTAAGACGAACGAGAGCAGAAAGCTACTAGGGCAACTAGGCGACCTCTTCTTTCGTCGTTGGTTTCCTTCGTTCAAGTTTCGAAATGCCGCAACAAAAGTTGCCTCAGGATCTAAATGCATGCACATAGTATATACCTCAGCTGTCACAGCGAAATATTAGAGCGACGTTCCCACGACAGTCGGGTCTACGTAACCGGAACGACCCAGATTCATATCTGGACAAGGACTGTCACTCCCGCATCGTTCCCCAAAACTCCTTGGGGAATTTGTATGCGGTTGTAACAACAACAGCGACGTGAAAGCTATAGGTTTGATCCCGTATTCCTCGTACTAAATATAGTAAAACTGATGTATTGGCGAAATGCACTTTTTTATTTACAATTTGGCTGTCAGAATTTACCAGCAAAAAATTTTCGTACTAAAACTGGTAACTTATAACAAAGAGACAACCTTATTTACTTTCTAGTTTGTCCTCCAGAGAACGGAGTAGGCGATCGATTTCCAATAAAATCTGGCAAAAAATCGTAAGATCGGACTAGTACGAGATTGCAACTTGTATGTGGCGTGTATTCATTGTCAGCTGTGAAAACCAAGCGAAACTAAAGGCCATGCTAGATAAAACTTTGTCGCTTCGCGTGACATTTCTAACTTTGCCAGCAAAGCGCAAAACGTAGAAGGTATGCCATAATGAACGCCATGGGAGCACTTTTACACTGCCTGTTTACCCGTGAAAATTGCTGTGAATTTAGTAAATTATGTTTTAAAAATAACAAAAATGTTGTTGGCTTTGGGAGTTGGTCATCTTTTTGCTTGACGCTCAAGCTGAAGCAATCTATGTGACATATTTCATGCATTTTAGTACATTTCATCTTAGCTGTCAAAGCAAATGTGTCACGCAAAGCGAAGCATGCGTTATATCTGGCATGGCCTTAATACCAAAGCGACGCGAAAATTATTCGTAGAAGATTCTTACAAGGCTTTGCCACGGCACCCCAATTACGTCGTTCGCTCTCTCATTCGTAATTCGCACGCCAATTACCCTACGAATTACGTAATTGACTGAATTATCTCATTTGTAGGTAATTCAGTTTTAATTAACATGCGAATTACGAACAAATCATTGCCGTCTCTAATTTTAATCAGAAATCCATCGAACTCAGCTGTCAGAGCAAGAGAGAAAAGAAGAAAGCAAAACAAAGAGGGAAATGAAGGAAAAAATAAAACAAAAACAACAATGAACTGTCAAATCGTATTAAGAATGTGCGCGTGTGAATGAGCTAATTCGCTATTGTAATTGAGAGCGAACAAAGTATTCACGGTGCCGTGAGAAAACCGTATTAGGTGAATAAATCAAATATCTCATGAAAATTGTCTATATTTTTCTTTTTTGTTATATTTAAGTATGCATTGTATTTGGAGTATCATTTGTAATATTCAGAGATTCAAAGCTTAAGCGGGACACTCATTAAAACCTTGTTTGACAAATCTGTTTGAAGGCAGTTGAGGAAAAACCGATTTTCCAAACTTCATTTCCACGCCACTTGCCAGTTATCAGTTATCCGCTGATGTTCGCGCCACTAAAACTTCTACAAATTGAGCTTAAGTTTGAAAATGTGGCCAATCGCCGCAAACATGCTTGCAAATTGATTGCAAGTTTTTGAAATTTGCCGCAAACTTTCGATCCATTTATCAATTGTGCTACTCGATAAAAACGCCTTGCAACTCAAACGGACTTGTCAAACAAAACAAGTTTGTCATGGGTGCCCTACTTTACTCACTTCTATGTTTTCAGATTAATATACATATGTATCAATCAGATTTAAGTAGTGTCTTAAGAACTCCACCAATATACACAAAAAAAAATTTTACAAAACCTGACACTTCACATTTCTCGAGCACATTGGTGGTTTTAAATACCTTTTTTATGATAAAAGTATTAAAATGACACTTGAAATTTAGCGCCTGAAAAACTCACCCAATATTAAATCTGAACGTTATTTTGAAATGATTTTGTTTTTCGCAATTACCTGATATCTTCTACTTGCGATTTCTCATAAAACAACAACAGTTTTTTTCTCAATTACATATTTGTAAATTAACTCAAAATTCAGAAAAAACATGCGATGGTTGTGCATATCTCTTTTCAGGCAAGGGTAACGGCGCAAGTTGTCAAACACATGTGTATAATAACTGCTAGAAGTTGTAAGTTTTTGCTGGAACTTGTAACTTTTTACTGCCATACTGCCAGAAAAACTTGCAACTTCTAACAGTTATTATACACATCTAATATAATTAGTACGAGTGCGCTCAGCGAACATACTCCAACGGCCGGATGTCAAAGAGGATGCTTATTAAGAAGAGTTCAAGCGGCCGGCTGACAAAGAATGTGCTCATTGAAGGCACTTTTAATTACTAGTTGCATTAATTTACACTTGCGCTGTTTTAGGGGCGTATTCATAGTTAAAAAATAAACTCGACACTAAATTTAGTTGCAGCTTTTTGTCATAAATACTTTTCAGAGGAATCTCTGTCAAAAAAGCTGAAACAAGAAAAAGTTTTCCAAAACTATTTATACTTTTAACCAATAATTTTATGACAAACATTTTTGTTTTTAGTTGCATGGTTAGTGGGTGTTAACTGAATACATATACATTTATAAATCTTTTACTACACACATACTTTTACAAACATATGTGGCCGCCTACTCGTATTTCATGCTCAAGTAATGTTTTCTTTCACTAACTCGTTTCAATTTTTTACTCAAAAGCAATCGTTTTAAGTTATTATTTTTTTTTTTAATTAAATAAATTGTATCAATTTATCTAAGTGTAAGAATTTAATTAATATTTCTCTATGAGTGTTCATTCGGTTCTCATTTCATTGTTTTTTATTATTATTTCTTTCTAAATAAATAAACCTTTTCTCTGCTTTGCTTGTGTATTTTGCGCGCTTTCTCTTTCTTCCTTAAGCGCATCTGCTGTGTTTTTTTTGCACACTGTTTGCCAGCTGCTGCTGCTGCACGCCTGTAATTAATTTATGATTTTGGTTTTCTAGTACATATTACATATTTAAATAATTATACTTTATGCTTAATAATTTCTTATATTTGTTTACTTGTTGTTGCTTTTATATTTGCTTTTTATTTCATTTCTTATTTAAATAATTCTTTTACGTTTTTTGTTTTTCTCTTAATGCTCTTTTTTTTTGTTTGTTTGTCGGCTAGTGTTTGTTGTTTTGTTGAAGTTATTTTTGTTTTTGTTTTGGTTTTTATTATCATTTCGTTTATTGATTTAAATTTATTTTAATCTTTAAAATTAGATAGTATATCTACATAAATTTCAAATTTATTAAATATATTAATATTTTCGTTTCTCTTCAATTTCAACTATTTTCTTTAGCTTTTTTGCTTCTCATTTTGTGTGAGAGTGTATATGTATGTATGTGTGTATGTATGTTTACATCCTCTTTCTGCAGATTTCCACTTTGGTTTTTTTTAGTGTTTGGTTTTTTTTATCTCAGAGTGTTCAACTAATTATTGAATTAAACATACTTTTATATAAGTAGGTGTATGTGTGTGTTTATATAAATAGTATATACATATGTATATAGTTGGTATGCATGTACATATATATAGTGGTAAACACATGCACTTAGAATATTTGAATTTAACGCATCTTTTCTATACGATTATGAAACTGGTGTAAGGATGTTTGGTTTAAAAATGTTTCAAACTTCGCTATAAACAAATTCGCACAAATTGCAGCAACGATTGCCCGCCATTTTCGAAAACTTTTTGCTTGGTTAGTTTCTTTTTTTGTTTTTGGTTTTTGTTTTTGTGTATAATTCGTATATTTCTTGTGATTCATTTACATAGATCAGCTGTGTTTATGAGTGTTCGACAGTGTTAAATAACATTTACTTAATTTTCAAGTGAATAAGGTGAGTGTTTACGAGTAATGTGTCAATTGAAACGCGCGAATTGTGTGATTATGTGTAAAGGCGTGTTTAGTAGCTTAAACGCTTGTAAAAAGTCCACCGTTAGTAAGTGTTTTTAACGTACATATGTATGTGTAGGTATGTATGTAAATATTATTCATTATAATCATTAACTATTATTTTATTATTTTACTCAAGCGCCAGATGTATTTCCTTTATTTACTTGTATTCCATGCACATAACACATGGATTCAAAATAAATCTTAAAATTTGATTTGTATGTATGTAGTTTAACATATTTTTATGCTGTTTTACAATTCCGATAGGGTTATTTGAATGTATTATTTACGTATATTTATGCAAATGGAAAGGGGTGGATGAACAAGTTAGTGAACTTGTAGAATTTGGACGAAGTTTATAAAAAAAATCAGCAACTAGTTTAACGAATTTTTAGTGATTTGTATTTATCGAATTTACATCAAACTGTTTAGAATAGTTTTTGAAAATCTCCAGCTGAAAGCTTCAGTGTAACCACGTCCTTAGGCAAGTCAAATTGATGGCTTAACCGCAACCAACTTCGCATGCGTAATAAAGTATTTAGCTGTTGCCAAATGTAATTCAGAAAAATCCTCATATCGATGCATTTTTAACTGGTAAAAGCATTTTAGTAAAGTTAGTGAAAATATTGTTTGTGGCAATTTGCATGCGCTGAAAACTGGTTTGTCGGGTGCAAAGAAAATACTAAATAAGTTTCAGCTTAACCACAAAGTGGCTGCTCAAGTTAAGGAGGTGCAAAAATGCAAGCTAAAATTTTTAATGTAGTCGCGAAATGACTTCTCGATGGTACAAAAGAAATATACATATGTTTGTACATATATGAAAAATATGATAAGAAATATTAAATCAATAATCAGATTGTTAATAAATTAAATGAAAAACAAAATGTTTTGTCGCAATGAAGAATACATATAACAGATAGCAATCGTTAAAAAATATTTGTTTTACTAATACCTTTTGCACGGAACAACCAAATAACCGTTTGAATAAATAACTGAGCTATCGCGTGTTTGTGAATGTTAAATAAAACACGAAATATATACAAAATAAAATGTTATGTACATAGAATTAACCAAGTTTAAAATTAAAGGAAACAAAGACTAAAGTAAGTATTAAAAAAATTTAAAAATTCAAATATGATACAATACTGAAAAGAAATGAAAATAAAAAGTTAGAAGTTGCACACGGGTTTGGCCTATGAAGAAAATACTAAAACTAAATTCCAGTCGCAAATGGCTTCGGGTTGAGAATGGGCGTATAAACCTGTCGAGTTTGAAATGAGCAAAAATGTGGTTGTGAAACATATTGAATTAAAAAATAAAAGATGAATTTGTTGAATAGTTGGATAAAATTACATAAAAAAGTAAAAAAAAATAACGCGTATGCAATTGTTAAATGAAAACGTGGAAGCGTACCGCTTTTACTGTACTATCGAATGACCAGAACAAGTTTTAATCATAGAAAAAAATGTACTGATATGACTGATGGAAATTAAATACGTCCATATACTGGACAAAAAAAAAACAAAATTAAAGCACATTTAAATAAATTAAAATTTAGTTTTGGGAAAAAAAAATTTTTAGATAATAAAATTAAATGCGACAACACTGGAAAAACAAATTAAATAGAGAAAATTAGAATGCTATGATGAATGATTAAATATAAAATAACAAAACATTGGCCTTTTGGTGATTCGGACATTCAAAAGGAATATAATATACTTGGAGTAATAATCTGGTCTTGCGAAGACTTAAGTTTCACGGCCAATAAATTTAGTGTTGAAAAAATACACTAAATTCGAATATTGTTATGTACTACTTATTAAAGTATGAACATTTACTGGAACTGCAGAGCTCGATAAAAGAAAAATAAAAGAACATTTTATAGCAATTTGAAAATCTTAAGATAAATAAAAAATAAATTAATGCAAATTTAATGGTTAATGTTTAACCAAAATGCTCAGTTTCAAAACAAAACAAGATCTCAAAAAAGCTGTTAAGAGAAATTAAACCCTAAATTGAGTAAATAAAATACTGCGAAGCTTTTTGAAAAAAAAAAAACAAAGTCAAATTCAAATTCATAAAATAAACTAATAAGTGATCGAGTCGAATTTACAAGCTCCGACAATAAACGGTGTGATCGAACAGTGCCACAGTCGATGAGAAAAAGCAAATACAGTACACTTTTTTGAAAAGAAAAGTGTACGAGAAAAACAAAACAAAAATAGTTCATTTAAATTAATATGGCAGCCAATTTTTACCTTTTAATTTAAAAGCATGTAGCAAATTCATACGTAAATAAAATGAAATAAAAAGAAAAAAACAAACACGTCGAAAACAACCACTAAGGTAAGAAGTACTTGAGTAAAGGTTTATTAAATCAGCATTATTTACAATAAGTTTACGATAAATAAATTCTTGGTATTGTTGCCATCGAAATTCACTGCTAATGTGGGTAAAAAATTAGCGCTATCTTTAAAAACAAAGTACTAAGCTTAAAATAATAAAGCTTTTTTGTTATAAAGTTAGGTTTTCACCAAGAAATAACTATATATTATGTATAAAAATGTATTGACATTTTACAGATTTAAAAAATTACTGTTAATGAGAATAAGTGAAGTAAATATAGCTTTAAAAACTTAAAATGCTTTTGGAAATACTTTCAAAAATTACAAAGCTAGAAAATCTGTGACTATTTATCACACATCTGTTTACATATCACTGAAGTTCTAAAAAATATTAGTGAAGCTATTAAAAAAACATATACAATTTGCACTTATTTTTAAAATAAATCTGCACAGAGAAGTGTAAGTTGATACATTTTTTTATAACACAGTAGCATTTTGCAGAAAATACATCTACAGTGAAATCCCACATAAGAAAACGAACAGAACTATTAGATCCAAGATTTATTTAAATCTCCTGATAAAATATAACCGGATATCTCTTGTTCGTACACGGACATTCAAATCGTGCTTTTATTGAAATTCTACTAAGCGGATAGTGCGCATCTGTAAAGAATGCAGAGAAGCCGTAGATTGCCGACCGCTAAACTTTTCTTTGTTGGAATGACAGCACCAGCTCTTCTATTGATGCTGTTAGAATTTTTACTCTTTTTCTTGCTTTTCTCTCATTCTTCAAAGGGATTCTGACAATCGCTACGCTAAATTTTCCTCGCAAAAAATGTAAAGCAGAGGGGCCTGAAAGTATACAGCATGAAAAATTAAAAGATGTAATGTGCAATCAGCCAAATCTGGCAGTACGAGCGACATATTACTGGATGTTGCATGTTGTTAGGCGCGCCTACTATTCTTTTAGAGATTTTTAGCGACCAAAATTAGCGATAGCGAATGTTGGAATTCGGCTGCTGATCTACATTGAGGTCAGGAGAAATTTACAGCCTTTTACCGCTAGATGACTCGCCGAAATGACTGCTGACATAAAGAGGGCGCGTAAAAATATGCTGCAAATTGTTGATTATATTTAAATATATGTGACCCGGCCTATGAAAAGGTGGCTTATGACTCAAAACATGACATGACATGGTTTCGATAGTTTTTGAGTCGCTCTTTCACGTGGTGAAAACATAAATTCCTTTCTTTTTTGAGTCATAAGCCACCTTTTCATAGGCCGGGTCACATATATCAAAGCACATTTCCAAATTTTTCCTGTATTTCTCAATGGCTTGAAGTCCAGTTCTCGCATCATCGTTCTGTCTCCCCACTTCTCACTGCTGTCATTCCGCCAAGTTTTGTCATCTGTTGGCATTAGGGCAGTTAATCTAAGTGATTCCGCTAAAATCGACGCGAACTGGTAGACTATAATTCTTATATTCCCCATTTAATAAATAATTTTATTCCCCCTTTTTTATGCTAACGAACTTTTCACTCTCTTAACCAGACACAATTTTTCAGTCCCATTACTGTTCACTTAAGAGGGATTTCATTGCAACTGCTAGCTGTCTTGCGCAGTAAAATGACGCAAATTAAAAAGGCGATTCGTTTTTTTTCATTTAAACACAAAATGCGCCATAAATGTACTTAATATTTATAATAGAAAATATATGTATGTATATTTGCCGACACTAAGTTTGATTTTTACATATATCATTTCTAGGCGGGAATGCATGTGCAGCGTAGGCATACTTTAATGATTTATTTTAAGTCGCTAAAAAGCATTAAAAAAGTAGATACTAAAATAATAAAAATGCGTGCACACTACTATATTAAAATATCACCAATATGTGTGTATATTTGTATATGCAGGTAGGTATGTATTTGCAAAAAAATATATGAATACATATGTGTGTATATAAAATCATAATTTCTTTGGCGAAAATAAACCTATGGACGTTTTTTCGGTCAAATACAACAGAAAAAGTATTTATCTAATTTTAATGCTGCTTTTGCGTGGATATGTAAAATAAAAATATGTAGTACAATTTATTTTCACACTACTGTAAGTATATATGCGCTATAAATATAATTGTTTACTTCTTTTGTTAGTTTTGTTTAGGAAGAATTTGAAATTTCTGCTGTATTGTTGCAAATTTCTTATTCCATTAATTTGAGTTTAGTTCTTCTCGATGAGTTCTATTTTTAATTATTTATTTTTAATACATACTTTATGCGCAGCATTGCATCTTTGTTTTTATTTTTATTTTTTATGTTTTTTTTATCATGATAATAAACTGATTTTATTTTATTTTATTTTTTTACCAAAATTATTAATGAGCTTATGAATATGTTTTTTTTTATATATAATGTGTTAACTAAATTGTTTAACATCTTTTTTTTTGCCTCTTGACTGTTCGTTAGTGGACTAAATTGCGGATTCATGCATGCAACGTTAGAGTATTAATGTTTATATGAATGAAAATGTGTCAGTATGTGTGTATTTTTTTGGTTAACTCTAATTTAATATGTTTGTTTGTATGTATGTAGGCTTGACTTTGAATTAAGACTTCCCTTTTCCATAATTAGTGTCCATGTAGCAAATGCTTTGCTGTATTCAAATTTCTCATGTATTGAGTGTATTTCTATGTATGTATGTTTTAAATTAATTGTGACTTTATTTTTATTTTTTTGTAGGCGTTGTATTTGCGATGAATCCTAGTATTGTTTAGTTTACGTAGTATGTATTTCTGCTATCAAATGTATTTCCTTACTTTGTTTATTAATTTACAAATTTCTATGCGAGCGGGCGCTCACTCTGCACGCTTGCCATACGTTTTTTCCTCCTTCCCCAAGGACAGCCTGTTGCTGAGACATTACGACGTAACATTACGCTTTTGCGTGCATTGCATAATTGGAAATTTTAAACAAAAAAAATTCAATTTGTTGGTTGCTTGCCAGTTTTAACTTATAATTTTTTGGTTTGTTGGGTTGGAGCTGCTTCGGCCGTTTGAGTAAAAAGGCGAAGATTGTTTATCGTCTAAATAAAACAGACTCCTTGAAGATGGCACGAGAGTGTCGAAACGCGTAGGAGGGACAAGGGAAAAGAAGAAGTATTTTCGCCTTTTTACTCAAACTGCCGAAGCAGCTCCAACCCAACAAACAAAAAACTTTGGAATTTGGCCCATTTAACCATTAAAATTTTTTGATCATTGAACTAAGTTTCATTGCTTTGGGAGTTACTTTTAAGCGCTTTGAAGTTAACGTTTAGTTCGTGTTATTTCTATAAGTGGATCGATTTTTAGAAGTGAGTATATACATACATACAACTGAAAATGGCAGCTATAATTCCTTTGCAAGGGATTTGCGTACGTTTGACAGGCAGAGAATTTCGTTCGCTAATGTTTTATACACAACCACGTTGCGCAAGTGCTTCGAAAAAATTATGCAAGCAAGATTTCAACATGGCAAAAGTTTCATTTTCAAATTTCGAAATTTAAAATTTCGCAAAGTTACATGCCTACACCATTTTCAATTCTCTGTAAGTTCTAGCGATTTACTAAACTGGTAGTCACTCGCATAAGTAGGTATGTACATATGTATATTCTTACTGCAGCTTTGAGAACTATCGTACACATACATACATATGGTGAAATGAGTATTAAAATTTACGAGTACATACATATTTTATTGCAAGACATTTGACGGCAGTACTTTTTTGCTTTTCTCTTAGGTTTTTTTTTTTGGTAAGTTTCCTAACGTCTTAAAAGGTGTTTACATTGTTCAACTTTAACAGATTGAATCAAAAGTTGAACGAAGTTGGCGGCTGACCAATTTCATTGAAGTTGAAAAGCCGTTTACACCTTTCAACTGACGCATTCAACAAAAAGTTGAACGCAAAGTTGAACAATGTAAACGTTTTTTTAGTTGTCACATTAACTACATATGCATACATGTACACATGCACATGTATATATGTATGCGTAAAATCTAAAGTTTTACATACATAATTTACATTTCACGCTTGCGATTTGCCAAGTGCAAGTTTTGTGTTGTAACCTGAAAAAGAGAAAATGTATCAATAAAAATTACATAAAAACAATTTCTTTGGTTTTTTTTTAATAAAATATGTATATTAGGGTGCATCACTCGCCATACAAAAAAATGGTACTGTTTTTTCATCGTAACTTTTAAATATATTATATTTTAAGACTACTGAAAAAAATATTTCGGAAAAATATTAAGATATACATACCTGAGCAGGACCGATTTGAAAATAACTCCAAAAATCGTATTATTTTGATTCCATTGATAAAACGTTTAAACAATTTTATACAGACGTTTTAAATTTAAACTTTGCTATCATGTGAGGTGTTTTTTTGGAAAAATATTTTTACAAGCTAATTTTATTTACAAAAAACTAGGTTTTTGTAGGTAATTTAAATCGGTCCAGCTCACGTACATCTTAATATTTCTCCGAAATATTTTGGCGGAGTTCTTAAAATATACTAAATTTTTAATTACAGTGGAAAAACAGAAACTTTTTTTGGTGATGCACCCTAATGTACATATGTATATTGACTCAGAAAAGAAGTCGGACAGTCATTTCCAATAACCAGCTACCTACACATTAGAGCTTAAGAAAAAAATGCTTAAGCTAGCATGGTATGTAGATATCTCAATTGAGTGAGTGAAATATGAAGGAAATTGAAAGATATTCATAACCGAGGAAGAGAGGTGCGACTCGATTTGGATCCAGGGAAGGCAGTCTTATGTAGTACTTTTTACGAGCAAATTTAATGTGCAATTTTGGTCTCCCGCCAAGCTAGAAAGACATATTACACTAACAGCTAAAACATTTATCAAATATCGAGGAGTTATTACCCCACAACTCCACAGGAAATCAGTGATTGCCTACCAAATGTCATTTTGACAGAGAGTTCCGAGCAATATGATTGCTAGTTTTTGTGTGTGGGCACTTTGATATCTTGATATAAGCATTTGCCACATGACGCCACCAGACAACATTCTCTCTATTTCAGAGATTAGAAATATTAAAATCCAAAAAGACTTGCTGAACAATTTCCTAAACCGTAATCATAAATAATGCAATAGAGAACAGCGTATTATTTTGATTTAATATCATAATTTCATCGATGTTACCACCAACACGCTTTCTCTCAAATGAAAATATGGCTGTCAAACTATCAGATTGCCGGCAATACATATCAAGCAATAAGCTCTGACATATATTGCCGCCCGTGAGCAATAAGCGGTCTCCATTGGCAATGTATTTTGTGACATGATTATTGCGACATCAGTGTTTGCCTGTGGAGACAAGCCCTTAAGAACAGTAAACTGATGTGAATGTTGTATATGGAAGAATGGGTTCAGAAGGTCTCCAATGTCTTATACGCTTGCAGGAAAGCCCTCGGACACGAGAATTCGTCAGCATCAGAGCTATACAAGATTATAAATCTGCATCTCATGCAACGAAATGAGCAATTACAAGATAGCACAGAATTTGAAAACTTCAAAAGGGGATGCAGGTAATAAATAATACATACCTGTTATAGAGCAAGACTGGTGGAAAAAGTACTTCGATTCTACCCGCTCACCTACATGTACATATAAAATTTCTTTACAGATGAGCCCAAAATGACGGAGTGGCAATAGGCTTTTTATGTCGGGAGATTGTGCAAGAACCATAAAAACTTCCCCACTACTGCGAAATTATTCAAGGCGAAATCTTTGCATCAACTGAACCGTCAGATTAGTTAACATCTCCCAACACCTTTAAAATAAAAAAATATAACCTTACTTGACAGTTATTCGGGCATGTCAAGTGTAAGGATCCCAGCCGCTACGATGGCATGAAGTGAAGGTAAAGTGAGGGGAAATCATTAGGCAAACCAAAGTCTTACCGACCCATTAGCCTTACATCCATTCTTTCTGAAACCTATGGAAAGGATCGTAGATAGCCCTCCTATAGTTCTCTGTGGATAAATCACTTGCATAAAAATATGTCGTATCTACCAGAAAGGTCAAGCGTCGACGCTCTTCAGAATATCACACGTAGAATTTTGATTTCAATAGAGATCAAAGTGGTGGCTGAAGACTGCTTCCTGGATGTAGAAAATACTTTTTAGTAAGCAACTGCGGCCGGCGCAGAGGGATTTACGTTACCACATGCCCCAGAACTATAACTTATAGGCAGGAAAGCGTCAGTTTTTGTGCATCTCCCCGGTATTGTGTTCCATCATAATAGATGAACTACTCTGCGTTTTGAGAGACAAGGGCTTCAATTTTCTGGACCACGCGGTTAACATTGTCATACTAATCAGAGGTAGATTTGAAGACACCATCTCAAACCTCTTATAGAGCGCGATGAACACAGTCTCCAAATCGTGCAGTCAAACGAGTTTAACGTCAACCTTAAGAAGACTAGCATAGTTGCTTTCTCCAAGAAAAAAAAGGGACAAACTGCTAGAACAATTTCTTCAAGGAGAAAATATACACTTCTGTAAAGAAATCAATGGATACAGCTATTCAAAAGGCCTAGGCCTCTATTCGGATCTGTGAGAAGCTATTGAAAAGAAACTGGAGCATCAGACGTTAGTTATGTAGCTGGATATATGAAACCCTGCCCATCTTGTGAAATCAGAAAGAAATAAAGCCCACCGCAGACCAAGCTTAGAAAACTCCAACGGCTTTCCTGGGTGGAAATTGGCAGTCCACGCGGCGCTTTTAGATCTGCCTACTCTGTACGTCGTCAGCAAGAAAGAGGCTCTACTTTTTACAGCAAAACTCTTCGAAATTTCTTTTATTTTTAACCGACTTAAAAAAAAATGAGAAGGTCATCTATTCGTAATGTGTATTTTTCTCCAAAACAAACTTCAATTTATCTATTTCTAATTTGCTTAATGATATTACCTCCGACAGCATTAATTTTCTTCTGCGCGTCGGCTATTAAACTTATTTGCGTTTTAAGTGAATTTTTTTTCTCTAACTTTGTAATATAGTGCTTATCATATCTGTACGACAACCACATAATGAAAAGTGTTGACTATTTATTTTTTTAATATTTAATTTTAGTTATTTTCTTATTAAAATATAGTTCATTCTATAACAAAAACCATACTTAAAATCCAAGTTTTAAACTGTGTACAAAATTTTTAAAAATCAACAAAGTTTTATCAAAATTGTACACTTTTTATTCAAAATTTTTAGAAAAACTCCGAATATGCAACTTTATAGCCCACTCATTTCTAATAAAACGCAAGTTTGAAGAGGCTACAAAATACCGTTGATTTTTGGCAATTTTTTTTTGTTGATGGCGTTTTTATGTGGAGGAGAATGTACAACACTGTCCACGAAAAAAGAATTGCCAAAAATACTAGAATACCCTTTTTGGGCAAAATTCTGAATGAAAAGTGTGAAATTTCGATGAAAATTTGTTGATTTTTTTCTTTGACCACTTCTACAAACTGCCCATTTACGTCCAACCATGTTCCCCATCTGGTAATAATGGGCTCTGTCGGAAGAAGTACATAAAGAAATTTTTCTTTAAAACTGTGAACACGCGATGGTGCTTTTAAAAATATCTCTCTTTCACTACATGACTGCAAGCAAGTCAATGTATTTAAAATTACTTCGTATCAAAATAAAATGACTACGGGCAAAATATGTACATTAGGGCGGAGAAATTTGTTCGGAGCAAAATTTTCGAAGAAAGTGTATAGCAAGTTCAAATTCTACGATTAATTCTAAGCAAAAATGGCGAAAAAGTTTATATCAAAAATGACGTTTGACCCTACCAATTTTCAAAAGAAAAAGCAGTATATTGTAACTTTTTTTGGTCCATTTTTTTATTTTTTTCATTTTTTTCTCGGTTTTGCGAAGTAGTTTCCTAAATATGAATAAGACACAAAATGTAAGGAAGTGTAAGTGGAAAATTAATATCGTTGAGAAAAAATTATAATGCACTGATTTTTCTTTTAAAAATTGGGAGGGTGAAACGTCAATTTTGGTATATAGTTTGTTCACCATTTCTGCTTAGAATCGAACTAAGACTTCGAATATGCCATACACTTTTTTCGAAATTAACTTACTCCGCCCTAATGTAAGTACCTAAAATTACAAAAAAAGCAAAATTTGCAAAAACATTTGAATGTAACTTTTAAAACAATTTTATGATTCGCATAGATATTTTGTCTACATATTTCGTTTTTCGTAAGTCTAATGAAAACATATATTTGCATGGATTTCCATACCCTAGTCATGAGAATCAATAAACAGCCACAGCCTTTTCTAGGCCCAAACTTCGCTTCCTGGGATCACTCTACCTGAAAGCACATGACCTAAATAGCATTCAGCCAAGAGACCACGCGAGCTTCCTTAACGATACGTGGATCAAAGAAGACCTCTAACCAAATAGAGGTTTGTTACAATATAGCGTTCTTGGCCACGTTAACTACTTAGGTGAACTGCTTCTTCCTCTAAATAACAAACCAACAACTCTTTGATACGGAATGGTATGAATACATATGTATATACATTAGGGTGTTTTTTTTTGCGACTATTATTTTTTTTCACTCCCACCTCGAAATTTTGTGGAAAATACCTTAAAAAAACATCCTGAAAATTTGAACCCTTAATATTGACATTAAGTACTCGCCCAAGACGTTCAAACATTTCCCATATAAAACACATATAAACTTTGATATTTTTTCTTTAAAACTCTACAGCTCAGAGGCATTTCATGGTATAATCTTGGTCAATGATAGGGTTTCTTCAGAATTGAATGCTCTACAAAAGTGTCAATTGCGCCGTAACCCTAACTCCCACCAGCACGTTAGTACAGGACACTAAACCCAATTTTTTATGAAATTTTGGTTTTTTGGCTCCTATCTCGTAAACAACAACTATAGAAAAAATTCGAATGACAAATTTGTAGTAAATTCAATTTCCTACAAAAAGTTCAATAACACCAAATCGCTAAAATCGATATTTCTTGAGAAATATGGGGTTTCGAAGATGAGGTAGTGTGGAATTTTCGTGGATTATTGATATTAAATTGTAGAAATTGCTGATTTTTTAGTTTACTTCAACTTTACTTCTTTTTTGTAGGTAATTACGATGATAGCGATTTGGTGTTTCTTAACTTTTTTGTAGGTAATTGAATTTACTACAAATTTGCCATTTACATTTTTTCTATAGTTGTTGTTGTTTACGAGATAGGGGCCAAAAAACAAGAATTTCGTAAAAAAATTGGTTTTAGTGACCCGTACTAACGCGCTGGTGGGAGTTAGGGTTACGGCGCTATGGACACTTTTGTAGAGAATTCAATTCTGAAAAAACCCTATTATTGACCAAGATTATACTGTAAAATGCCTCTGAGCTGTAGAGTTTTAAAGAAAAAATATCAAAGTTTACCTGTATTTTATATGGGAAATCTTTGAACGCCTTGGGCGAGTGTTTAATGTTAATATTAAGGGTTCAAATTTTCAGGGAGTTTTTTTTAAGGTATTTTCCACGAAATTTCGAGGTGGGAGTGATAAAAATCAACAGTCGAAAAATAAAAAACGCCCTAATGTACATACAGGCATGCATACAGATTTGTGTTGTCAGGTAAACAAAAAAAAAAAAATTATAAAAGTCTTTCATGTATAAATTGCCACTTATGCTTTGTCCGACTTCAATTTTAAGATACTGTACATACCTGTTTGTTAACAGTGAATCTTTTGTAGCAATCCGTAGTATTATTGCATGCACTTTTGTTAAAAAAAAAAAATATTAGCATATTTTTAGGTGTTTTTCGCAAGCACTTGATTGTGAATAGTTTATTTATTGAATGTTGAGTGCAAATGCTGAGAGAAGAGTTTGAAAAATACTGCTTGTTTGCCTTTGGTAGTATTTGACTGTGGGAAAGTTATTTTTTAATGAATTCTCTGTTACCGTTACGCTTTTGGTTTGATGCAATCAATTGTTTTTTGCCGTCACTCCAATGAATCAAAATTAAAAGTAATTTTATGCGGCCAAGGCAAACTTTTCCACGCTTAACTTTAATTAAACTTTGTCTCAATTCGCCGCTTAGGCTCCTTTTATTCCGCACAATGTAGGCTACTCTTCATCAATTCCACGCCTCCCCCACCTTCACGCTTCCTTTAATATGTTTATTTTTTATTTTAGTAAGCAGCCGCTGGTCTTATAACACTCTTTGGGTTTGTGTGTTTTTTCGCAATCTCGTATTATTTTCCATTCCATTTTTTATGTGAGTGTCTGGTATTTTTTTTTTATTTCGCTTCTGTGTGTTGGCAAGTTAAACTTAAATTTTAAAATAAACGACGTCTCATCCTTAATTTCCGTTTTACACATATACACATACATACGTATATATGTACTTATTTTATATATGTTTTTATACGAGTATATGTATGTGTGTGTTTAGGTTTTTCTATATCTCGTATTTATGAATTTTGCACAGCGCCAATAGTATTGATGTGGAAATGACTCGAAAATGTTGCAAACCAAACAAAGAACGCAGCTAATGTGTAGGGCAATGCCGATAGGATGGGATGATTGTTGTTCTGATACAATGTGGAGGCGGCATGATTGCAGAGTTCGGATGTGCACGCACAGTAGATGGCCTGCACGTCATGTGTGCCGGAGCGTTTCAAGCAAAGGCCGTCGTCGGTACGTTCATCGGGTATGTAGCCACAGCCGCGTACTACGCGCGTTTTGCCATAGACTGGAAGAGGAGAGAGAGTAGTGCGGAAGTTGATTTGGTTTTCAATAATATGTAATAACATCTCCTTTTACTACGCAACAGTACTCACCCTTTTGTGTGGTCTTGCGGCACAGCACTGGTTTAGTGTATTTGTCCTTGAGATGCTCTAGCGGCTCCTGCTGGGTGCAGTTAACCTTACCAAGGGTATATGGCTCAAATGGATCACCACAATTGGGATCGTAGGCGCTGTTGCAGTCATAACACATCAGCGCAGTGGTTGCTGGAAATAGATAAGAATGCGATTGAGGTTTTGATAAATACAGATTCAGAAGGAAAAAAAAATTATTGATGGGGAATATCTTAGGGTAGGCTAGGTTAGGTTGAAGTGGCTGCCAGTGACCACATCAGCCGTATTTATGGGCCATTTGCGATACCACACCTCGTCTGGAGTCTGCGAAACGTAATATTTGCCGTATTCCTACCTTAACTAGTCGGCTAAAGCCCTTAACAATTAACACATGAACTTTCTTCTACAGAGTGCGGGCATGTAGGGATCCCCAAAACTTTCCGCATGCTTTCTGATGGCAAAATGGCCTGTAAGTAGGTCCATGGCTGTAGCGAAGTCCCTTCTGCCCAGCATAAAGAAACTCTTCAACCATTTCTCGGTCCATCTCCCGGAATATAGAGGTACTGACATCATAGCTCCATCGATGTGAAACGAAAGGTGAAAGGTAACCAGTTGCTCTTGAACTATGGTCCTTAGAGTTTTTCTTCGACGCGAGGGAGGGGGTCGGGGGTGTTTCCCTTGAAAACTACGGGCCCGAATTTTTTCCGAAAGTTAGGTTGGAAAATAAAAATATTTTGATAAGTTGAAAAATTTGATTACTTCATCTGTACAACAGTATAGCAAAAACAAATTCTCTCTTGGGAAAAATTTCTAACGAAAAGAGCTTCACATACTACGTGAATAAAGGTAAGAGTACTTATTTTTCAAAAGCACTGTATATGTATGTAGTGAGACCGTTGGAAATTCATTTAAAAATTTAGGCAAATGCTGCTGAGGGGATACGGTGGTGCCCGAGCACAAATTTACCTCCCAGGCCCGGAATTTCTCTTGGCGGCCCTAGGAGCCAATTCGCGTTCTATGAAATGGAGAAGTGAAATTCAGTGAAAATTTTAATTTATTATTTTATGCGATTCTCGATAATTTAAGGCTTTTCCATGAATATCCAGTAAATAA
>JAPVRG010217883.1:0-15233 GCA_029783565.1 Rhagoletis cerasi | reverse complement strand
AAAAATGCGAAAGTAAGCGAATTGTAGGAGATTTTTATTTCGGAAAATTTTTTTTTATAAAGGTTAATAATGGAGCTTCATAATTCATGTTTGCTTCTTAAACAACTGAGCATGGGTTGGCTAAGAAAAAAAAATTGTTGATTACTCACGTGACATTACGCACGTGACTTTTTTTCCATCATTATATTTTTGTTAATATTGCTTTTAAACGAATTTTTAACGCAAAAAAAACATGAATTTTATATAGAATATAATTTATATTTTGACTTCAGTGCCACCTAGCGGGTCAATTTTTGGAAATCTCTGACTTACGATGTATCAACTACACATGCCAAAATTGAGCCAAATCGAACCATAAATACGGGTTTTCAAAATATCTTGACACTGGCGCCACCTAGCAAGACCATTTTTCGCAAAAATGTTTCTGCTTACATAACCAGCATATATTACAAAAAGCAGTCAAATTGGACAATAAATACGTTAGATATACGAGTTTTGTTTTTTTCTTCGCGGTTGACATTCTGGTGGAAACGCCCATATACACCTGTTGTAATTTTTGAGTGCGTATGTTGACGAGTAGCAAAAAATATTTACTACTACAGGCATTTAGAAAAGCATTGTGACGTTCTGAGTGTTTCGATCCACCAGAAAAAAAATTAAGCTCAAAAATTAATTTTTATTTCTGAGAGATAAAATAACGCTCAAGAAATAAGTTTTATTTTCGATCAAAAAAAAAAATAAAACTCAAAAAATGATCATTATTTTTTATGAAAAAATATTGACCTTTACTGATTAAAAAATAAAACTTACAATGTAATCATTATTTCAGAGATAAAAAAACATTCGAAAAATAAGTCTTATTTTTATCAAAAGAATATAACTCGATTTATGATTATATACTCCAAGCGATTGATAAACATTGAAAATCTAATTACATATTAATTATAATTTTTATATACACCGCTCAGAAATTTTGAAATCGTATCATATTCCTACATATAGGACATGAAAAAAATGCACATACCTATACTCGAAACTATGCTACGACATTTGGATGCTTTTGATTTTTTTTATTGAAAATTTGAAAATAATCATTATCCGTGGTAGATAAGATAAAGTAAATATTGCAATATGGCTGCCAAAAGTAAGGGGTTTAGGAAAGTTTACTGCCGGAAATATTTTTGGAGGAGAGTTGCCACCAGCTCGAAATTTTTTATTCAATTAAATTGATAAAAATAAATGAAATATTACAATTCAGTTATTAAACTAAAGGGGCTTAAGAAAGTTTACTGTCGAAAATATTCTTGGAAAATTTAGTTCAGTTAAATTGATAAGAAAAGGTAAATATTGAATTGATAAGCCTTTGAAGAAAGTGCGCGATATGTAGACACGAGTGATAAGATTATAAATTAAATTCCCAGGAGACAATCGATACTTTACCTACTTTCTAAATACCTTCGAAAATATAAATATTAACTAACACCTACATTCATAAAAAATAAAGAATGCGTCATGAATCGAAAATTTTTTTTGGAAATCGCACTTCCTAAAGCTCTTTAAATCTATTTTATTTCTTATGAATGACGCCATAAGAATTTTGGGAGGGAGTAACAACACAAAAATAATTTTAAAGCGCAGTGAAGTACGCGGGCATTTGCTAATGTTAAATAAAGTAAATAAATAAATATTTAAAAAATTAAAAAAATCTCATTCGTTTTTTATTGATATTTTATGTGCAAAAGTAGTTAGTTACAAGTTTGTTGTGACCTAATGCAGAGGAAACCAGTTCTCACTTTTTTGCGGCAATCGCGTTTCAAAAGTTGTTAGTTACGGCCGAAGTAAGTAATAAAATGTTACATCTAGTAGCGGGCTGAGTAGTTAAAAGTTAGCTAGAACTAACCTCATTTACTGCAGGATAAATACAAAGTGGAATTATATAGGGTGTTTGGCGGATAGTTGGGGCCATCTGCTATGTGTTCAGCCTAAAAAATTTTATCTAGGCCCACAATAACTTTATTTAAAAATTTAAAAATGTAAGAACTCGCTGCTTTTTTTCTTATTTTTATCTAGTAAATTTGATTTGACGCAGGTGATAATTAGAAAATAAAATACGAGTCCTCAAACTACAAAAAGTGGTAAAAAGAACAACGTAAAACGCGGAACGCATTGCATTGAATAAAACGAATTCTAAGAAAACATCTTCAGTTTGTGCCTGGAGTTTATACCTTGAGTCAGTCTTCAATTTTACGAAATTCTAGTTTTACGATAACTGCATTGCTTGCGATATTAATTACTTGTAAAGTTGGTAAAAACAAATGGTGGATTAAAATATATTACATACACGGATACCTACATAAGCACTTAAGCTGTAAATTAATTTTCCGTTATTTATTAAAATTGTTCAAATTGTCCTCCCTCGTATTTCTACTGTTGTCGTTCGTATTATTAAGTATTATCTACTTTGAGCTTCAGTTGCGTATATTCACCAAATCCGTGGCCCTTCCCAAATGTAAAAGTCAAGCGGGGTGAGCTCTGGCTATGCAGAGGGCAGGTAATTGGACCACCTCTAACAGTCTACGAGTTGGGGAAATTATTATTTAAATGCTCTCTCACAATAAGACTCCAATGTGCTGGGCAGTCATCATGTTGGAAGGCGATGAGTCTGCCTTCTTGGAATACTTCTTCTAATAATTCGAGTAAATAATTTTTGATAAATTCCCATTAATGCTATCATGTACATAATGAGGCCCGATTAGCCGGTTTCCAATAACACCAGCCCAAATGTTCACACTGAACCTGCTCTGAAACCCTCTTTGCCTCTTCCCGTGTGGGTTTTGGTCTTTCTCTGCCAAGTGGTGTAAACTGTGGTAATTCACTATCGCTTGCTTATCAAATTTTGATTCATCCATCCATAGGATGCTCTTCAAAAAGTTTACATCATACACATCAGTATGAAGCAAATGACGGCAAAATTACAGGAGTGTAATGGAAGGGATGCTGTTCATTAGCCCGTAGAACAGACCACACTTTCCAAATGGCTAGGCCAAGTGCTGCAGCTACTCTAACGCTTTTGCTAGGAGCCTCGTTGAACTCGGCGATACTAAGTGACCTAACCTAACCTACCCATTCAATTTGTATTCAAATTGACTTTGGTTTAAATTCACTCGGAAGTGAATTGCAGAACCTGCCTGAATCATTTTCAGTTTGTTTTCTAATGCAATGCGAATTTCGTCTTTTACGTTGTTTTTACTTTTTGTAATTTGAGGGCTCGTATTTTTTCCTCTAGTCATCAGCTATCAAATTCATAAGACTCTGCCATTAGTTTAGATAAAAAAAAGAAACAAAAAAATCCAAAAAGTCATATGTTCAACCAAAATAATGAAAATTAAGTGCGCCTCGAAGTGAAACTTATGTCACATATCTAGTTTGTGTCATAATCAATACCTGTAGTTCGTTGGTTTGAAATTGTGAATAAATAGACAGGCTAGTTAATATAATGTTATATGATTAATGTTATATAATTAAGGTTATATTTTAATCCATAACATCGCATATCATACCTAATAATAAATATAATCGATAAAAATATTAATATATCGATAAAACATCGATAAATATATCGATAACAATACCGATTATTATATAGATAACAATATCGAAAAATGTATCGATAAATATAAAGACTGCAAAATAGATAACTTAATCGATAAATATATCGATAACAACACCCACTATTATATCGATAGCAATATCGATAAAAATATCGATAACAATATCGATTATTATATCGATAAGACTATCGATTATTATATCGACAACAATACCGATAAATATTACGATTGAAAAATCGATAAATTTATCGATAAATATATTGATTACATGCTACCCTCTCTCTCGTTTTTTCCTACTCCGAATCTGTCGCGTTTTCGTTTCTCTCCCATGTCTCCTGCCGTCCGACTGACCCACCACGCGCGCCATCCCCTCCCTTTTCCTGTCGCTTTTTCGTTTCATTCGATATTGGAATTACAGCTCAACGAGCGCAAAGAAGTTTCACTTCAAAACGTTGCTAGTTTTCTCATTTTTAAATAAAGTTATAGAGGTTTGAAGCTTTGGAAATGGCGAATTTCGTTAAAATTAGAATAATTCTAAATTTTAAATGCTGAACATCTAGCAGACGGCTCCAATTATCCCCCATTTACGTATGTTCAACCGGAATAGGTATGTACTAGGGTGATTGACTCGGTTTTTCCAAACCGGTTTTACCGGTTTTTTCCAAGATTTTTGGGCGGTTTTTTTTGAAGTCGTGATTTTTCGAATATCGAATAAACAGTTTTGTTATCGAATAAATCGGGGTTTTCATCTTGTATATTTATACAACTGCATCGTAAAATTCACTGTAAATTCAAAATTTTTTTTTTTGTTGAAACCGCAAAAATGGAATTTTTACCAATTTTGCTATTAAAAATTATCAAAGTTCCTTCCGAAGATTCCTTTTTGATATATGGTTTTGAAATGAACTTAGAAAAAATAAGTCTTACTCGTATGAGGAGATTTGGTGATCTCCGAAATAGCAGCTATAACTTCTACCGCTTGAACTTGGTTGCTTTTTCCATTTTTCCTAAACAACAAATCGTAATATAAAGCTCAAAAACACTGTTGAAATATATTTATATTCCACAATATCTGATTCCAGTGAGGAGCTCAGACTGTCCGATGAAAGATTTGATTTAGGAAATGATTTTATTAGAAGTATGTATGTGTTCATTACCCGAAGATATTTCAGGAAAAAAATCAATTGAAGTTTGTATTTTAGAAAATAGCTACTCTTAAGAAGGCAAGGTTAAGGTTTTTAAAACTAAGGAAAAAATCATTTGATCCCAAAACTCTTAAATATTTATTAGATTTAATGTTTCCTATGCTATTAATCCAAATTACTTTAAACTTATTTCATTTATTTGTCTTTTAACTGAAAGCCATACCTAACTTTAATAGTTTTATTTCATTTTTGGCTTTCATTTCTGCAAGGTATCTCGTGGTTAATCGATTACTCTAACCGTTTAGAAGATATTCGCAGTAGAATTCCAATTCCCACTCATTTAAAAAAAAAAAAAAAACAAAAAAAAAGAAAGAGGCCTTTTTTGTAGAGCGTTCAATTTCCGAAATAGCAAATTTCCGTTAATTTGCGATCTAAATTGCAACCGTGACATTAAGTTTCAAAATATGAAATATATAAATTTTCTGAAATACCCACCCTTAGAAGAGTTGCAACGAATCCTAATACGACGTTTCCACGCTTCGTAATTTGCTCTCCCATTTGTAATTGGCTCTCTGATTCGTAATTGGCACCCCCAATTACCCTTCGAATTACGTAATTCGACAAAGCAAAGAAAAGGAGGAAAAAAAATAAAAAATAATAACAATGAACTTTCAACTCCAATTAAGAATGTGCCTTGTAAACGGGGTAATTCGCCGTTCGTAATTAAGGGAGCGAACAATGTAATTCGGGTGTCGCGGAAACCCCATTTTAAGTGTGATTTAATGTGCTCAGAGTTAAATTTTTCACGCTGTCATTGTATTGAAATTCCTTTTGTGTTGTGACCAGGAGCTTGAGCCGTTGCTTGCAATATATAGACAACATTCCGAGTGCTAACTTGGCAATGTGGTATGAGTTACAGCCATACAAACTTCAAACGCAGGTCGGGTAGGGAAGGCGTGGTCCAAGGTGCGTGAAATTTTAGGACAGTTATTTTTGCAGCCAACCTCAACTTTTTTGGGGGTGAGACTTGAGATTTTTTGAAAATTAAATATATGGGACGCCCTAATGTACATATGTAGATGAACATGTATATACATTTGTATTTATGTTGATATGTGTGTATATTTCTAGTCAAGTTTCCTTAAGCTGATAAATAAATAGTACTTATGTACATGTGTACATATCTATGTATGCTCATAGAAATAATTACATCTCCTTACGCTAAGCTCTTAGCTAATAACTCGCTTACGCATTAACACATCCTTGTCCATCTTCTCCGAATTGTTAATGCTGCTTCTACTTCTCCCCACCCCTTTCCCCTACCATACATTCAACAAACAGAATGAATTAAGGAGAAAAAATGTAAACCACGCGAGTTGGCACGCTGTAATAGCGAAGACAGACAGCAGGGATTATCTGCATAAAGAGGCTTTATCTGCATTAACTCGTGCATAATCCTTTTTCAAATCCGCATAAGCACTCGAACAAATACACGAAATTTTCATGCATTTATACTGAGTTTTCCGATTTCATGCTGGCAACGCTCCCGTTATTTTTCAACCGTTTGCCATTGGAATGTGGATTGCAATTGTGGAACGCCCAAAACAAGAACAATTTATGATATTTTAATGAGTTTTCTTAAGAAAAATAAGTAAATTTACGAAAAAGATGAATTATTTTATATTTTAGCTGCCTGTGAATCCATAGCAAGGCAATCTTTACGACGCATCAACGAAACACGCATGCGCGTATGTGTACATTAGCGTGTACAAACAAACATTTGTATATACACACATATGTATGTGTGTGTACGTATATGCAGACACCAACGAATTCTTATACTATTTATCAACAACAATAAATCAGCTGTTTCCTAAATGCAGATAAGCGTCGTCTATCATTTGAATTTGTGCCACTTAATGAAACTTAACTCAGCCTGTCTGTCTTGGCTTTAAATCTCCTTTTGCAGAAATCCAGAATGCGAACAAGCACTTAACATGGATGTTTATATGTATGTAAATATGTACATAACTAAATTTGCACAAACATTTTATATACATTTAATGTACATACATATGTATGTACGCAGAAGTAAATACATATTTAGATAAGTATATGCAAATATGGTATATAACTTAGATTAGAGGAGGGTGTAGTTCGGTCAAAGAACGTGGACGCCACAGCGGTGTAGCAACAATTTCGCCAAAGCCAAAGCAGATAATGCGAATTGGACATAATATACATAGTCTTTGCTAATTCAAAGCATTCAAGCTGCAATGCGTTTGGGGCGAATGAATTTGGCGATTCGGTTTCATAGTAAATAACCACGTTAGCGAAATGCGAACGAGTGATTTTAATGCAAAGAGCACCGAACTGAACTAAAGAGGGGAAGCGAAACGAACCGCGGCGAAACAAAGCGAAATGATCTGCGGCGGCAAGAACGACATCAAGGCGAAAAGTAAATATTGAAATGGTAAATGAAGAAGAGCAAACAGAACTGAGGAAAACAGAAAATGTAAAGAGATAACAACAAAAGTCTGATTAAATGTAGAGGGGAAATACAGCAGCGGGCGGCTGACTGCAGCAGAGAACAAAGCGTGCAAAAGGCAATAGAGCGAATTGAGGCAGAGGCAAAGTCAACGGCAATAGCGATGGGAGCACGCACAAGGCGAGCGTTTGGAAGACAACTTGCTGTAAAGTGGCGACGTAGCCAACCGCTAGCGCAGTTGCAATTGTGTTGTTGACCGTGTCGGACTTGTAAATTAAATGGTCTCTCGCCTGTTTTATAAATATATAAGATATAAGAAAATATTAAGCCAAAAAAGTCAAAAAGCTGCAAGGAGTATTAATTAGGCAACGGGTATATTTACTTTTCACTTTCTTTTTTCTAAAAGCGTACTATACAAAACGGGTTTTTCTTGTAAGTTTTTTCATTGGTTAAAAGTTTATGCTTAAATTTTATCAAAATCGTATAAGAAAAAGTTAACCGATTGAAAAAATTTGAAATTTTCAACTGGAATATACGCGAATTCGCCCTTTCCCCAAATTTGGCTCGACTTCGTGTTCACTGCTGCAAAAACGTGTGAATGTGTTGGTGTGGGTAGCAGGCTGACAAAAGCGAATTTGCTGTAAAATTCGAAAGTACCGGAAAAAAAGAAAGGAAATAAAGAATCGGGGGGGTTTGAGAAAGCGACGTTATATTCGCGAGTAAACTCGTTTCTGAAGTTTGACAAACGCCCATATACCAATTGGATTATTTCAAAGGAACTGAAAGCACTATTTCCGGAACGCGTTTTTCTACAAGAAAAAATGCGTTAAAGTGGATCACTATCAAAAAGTATTGCTAGTCGATTATATACAAACATATATGTATACAAATAATCGTTTAAAGAATTAAAAGGGTAACTTCTCAACGTAAAACGTGATTTCAAACGCGAATGAAAAAAAAATATTTTAGTTGAGCAATCTATTAAATACAAAGTATAAGCTACGTAATATTTTAAATTAAAAATGTTATGATTAAAACGCGGAAACAACTCGAAAAGTATCATTCTCCACATCTTGTATTGGTTTTGATTTTCCAGGCAGAGGATTACCATTTAGAAACCACTTCAACAACAGTAGTAGCAGCATCGCCACGGTGACAGCGACAGAAGCAATCGGCAAAATAACCAGATAGTTATTAATTTTTAATTCCACCTCTAACAAACTAACAAAAACACAACAGCAGAAATGGTAAGTAGTTTTAATCAAATACTGTATTCTCGAAGTTTACGTTAGTATGCAAATATTTAAAATATCTCTGATAATTTGGATACATAAAACTTATATCAGATATAGCTGAACTATCACATTACCTTAACGGTCTCATGACAGTCGTTTGTATGTAATAGGGCTGCGACATCGACCTTATAACATCGATGTTATCTTAGGGAATCCAATTCCGCATAAAAATCGCAATCCCTCAAGCCTGCGGGATCGAGGTCATCAATCCCGCGGATCCGCGGGATTTGCGGGACTGAAAAAAATTATATTTCCTATAAAACGGATATATTAAAAATTTATATGTAAGACATATAAATTTTTAATATATCCGTTTTAGAAAATCGACGTATTTATTTCTAATTAGATTGACTTTTTTGATAATATTTCCGAAGGAATGATAAAGTATTTAAGGTATCGTCCTTTAAATTCGACCTTATTTTACTACACATGTAACCAGCGGCGGAAAACGCACGCTCGACTTCAATACTTGTAGGTGGAATCGACTTCACATAGTTATAAGCAGCTTCTGAGTTGTTTCTTCTATTGCCTCCGCATTGAAATATCAGATCAAGAGTATTTGTTTGTGCAGATGGTTTTTTCAGGCATTTTTTACTTAAAATATTCATTGTTAAATTCGGACCGGAACTTATAAAGTAAAAATACTTAATATTTCAAAAACTACTACTAACAGAGCAAAGTACCATTTCTTTAAGAACATACTTTCTTAGCTTTTGTTCTTAGCTTCCTATTAATTTTTTTCTTTAGTCCCGCGGATCCCGCATGTTTGCGTTTGCGGGATTGGATTTCCTAGTTATGCTGAAGTAAGTGTCGAGGTTGATAAACCATCGATGTTCAAAACTTCGATTTTTTATGAAAATATTACGTGTTTTAATATTTCAAATGATTGAGTGTGGTTTCTTCAGCACTATATACACAATAATATGAAAAAACAGTAAGCTAACTTAAAACGTCGAAAATCAATGAGAAATTAGAAAGAAAATCAAAGAGGAATAGAAAAAGTTTAAACCAATGCCCCACCTTCACATTTTATAGAATCCGAAATCAGATTTCAAGACCAGGAAAAAATAGCCGAAACCAAAATTCTGTAAAATTTTTTGAAATTACACAAATTTGCCGCCATGAAAATCGATGAAAAATGTCGAACCAAAAATCGATGTTTTTAGAACACGATTTTGTCTCAAAACATCGATTATTTACAAAAATCGATGTCGCACTCTAGTATGTAACGGAAACGACTCTAGATTTATATGTATGTATGTATGTGGCCAAGAACTGTTCCTCCAACAACTGCGAATTCTTACCTTAAAAGTATTTTATAATTTAAAAATTTTATCGATCAAGGTACATAGTACGTACATATCAATTTTTTTTGAAATGTTTTGTTTGTAATGTCTGCCCTGCAGCAATTTGGACTCACCCTAGGTTAGCCCTTAGATAGTCCCTATTGTTACCAGTACTAGTCCCACATAATTCCCCTGCCAATGGTTTCATTGGCGTGTCATTGGAAAAGGACCGGCCCACTCAACACTGGCCGTATGATAGTCCTGGGCTAGTCCAATTATGGACATTTTTTTCGTTGGAGTACGATTGCTTTCAGCACTTCACAGATGTTTTTTCATATTTCGGAAACACAAAAAAAAAATAATTATAATTTTATGACCACGTTGCCTCTGACGGCATTTGAACCCGACCCTCCTGAAAGCTAACAAATAGTGGCAACCATCTCTGCGCACTGAGCTACAGCCACGCATAAACTGTTCACTTTGAATCAAGGTCAGCGATTGGGGCATTTGCAGGCTGGTGTTCTATAAAATTTGTTTTTGTACTTTTCGTCTATCTCTGGACCGGTTCCTTCGGGACTGGTCGGAGATTAACTTTTTTGATGCAACCAAATGCCCCATTCTAACCGGTCAAATTTTAACTGGTGAAGGAGCTCCTTTTCGGAAAATTGGCCGCCTCGTTTCTGCAGGGTGTATACGTACTTACATATGTATGCATGTACATACATATGCGCCCCATTCTGAGAGTTAATTTGATCTATTACATACATACATAACATAAACAATTGTTTTTGCTTTATATTGCTATATAAATTTTTTTTTTACTAATTTGCCGATTAGCAATCCTTTATTTATTTCTGCATTATTAAGCATTTTCCTTTTTATGCATAGGTATTTCGTTGTTGAAATGTAGAACGCCTTAGATGTTTTTTTTTTACAGAAGTAAAAAAGTAAAAGTCCACATATACGATTCTGTGTGTGGGGCTTCTTGAAAAATGCCGAAAGATCGTTGATTTTTAATTTAAGACTAAACAATTTTAAAGATACGTTAAGTATAAACCAAGGCATAATTTACTGTGGTGAGGTTATTAAAATTTAAATAAAAAGCTATTTTTAGAAAAAAGCCGTTAAAACCATTCTACATTCTGTTATTGATTTTTTGTAAGTTCTGCCATTCTTTAGTGAGTTCACATAATTGTGTGTAGGCTACACACAGTGTAGGTACCTACATATTTTCAAATTTTGAAAGTAATTTTCAGTTTTTTTAAGTTCTTTGTATTTTACTACGAAATTTCCTATGATTTTTCTTCTCATATGTACATATCGCTCATTTACTTCAATACTGTCATAACCAAAAAAAAAACAAAAATCTAGAAAAACGGCTTAAGAGTTCTGAGTTTCCATATACAGGTTGTCCCAAAAGTCGGCGTCAAGCCGGAAACGGGTGACAGGCCAGGTTTTAATAGTTATTAGAAAAAAATGTATTTTTAAAATTATAGGCGTTCAAAAAAAAAACGAAAAAATCTACACCCTGTGATGGTTTTTTAATTCCCGTCACTACAACTTTCTACTTTCTCAATTTTGTTTTTACTATGTAACTGAGTAATGCTTCTGTAAATTGTCGCCTAAAATTTATAGTAAACTGCCCTAGCTTGGAAGAAAATTACACTTCGCCCCAAAAAAATTTGAAATTTAATGCTTCGCCCAATTTTAACTGACTACTGAAAAATATATACTGTAATAGTTTGGCAAGTAACTTTGAAAGTTGGCGCATTTAATAATGATTTGAAAATGGTATGCCACTTGCTAGATTGTTTCTTAAATTATGGATAATTTTTGTAAAGAAACTATTTTCAAAATTGTTATTCTTTAAACTATTGTAGTGTACTCAAGACTCCTTTAAGCCGTAACTTTTAAGTAATTCTAGTTTGAGCGAGACAGAGAGTGGCGCCGCTTTGTCCAAGGTTGTCACCCGTTTCCGGATTGACGTCGTGTTTTGGGACACTGTATAAACGTATAAATGTCCTTGCGGACAAATATATGTACTACCTATACATAAATGTTTACAGTTATGCTTGCTAAAAAGGAGTTCGCTTTTCGCAACTTATTTGCATTTTACATACCAATGTATGTACATTAGGGTGTCCCTTATTTTTCTTTTCATTCTCTACACAACTCTCCAAAAATCGCTCTCATTTACAGGATTTGGAGTTCGGGAACATTTTTCCTGCAAGTTCATGGAGTATTGGAACAAAGGTACTATATTACTGCACATGGATCACCATGTGGTAAGAGTTACCGCAACTCAAAATTCAAACGCAAGTCGGGTAATGAAGGTGTGGTCCAAGGGGCGTAAAATTTTAAGGCAGCTCTTTTTGTACCTAACCTCAGCTTTTTGGAGGGTGAGACTTCAAATTCTTTCAAAATAAACAATAAGGGACGCCCTTATAGACAGCATTCGAGTGCTAACTTGGCAATGTGGTATGAGTTACAGCCATTCAAACTTCAAACGCAAGTCGGGTAGGGTAAGCGTGGTCCAAGGGGGGTAAAATTTAAGGACAGTTATTTTGGTACCCAACCGAAAATAAGTCTTAAATAAATCTGTGCATACAAATATGGGACAGCCTAATGTACATACATATGTATGTATATTGTGCATTTAAATAAAGTTTAATGTGTCATCACTAACTTTTAATTTTTGGCCTCTATTGTGAAATGTGTCAGCAGCGCGATGAATAAAACAAAAGTCCGTATTGTCTAACCATATCAAAAAAAATATATAAGTTAATCCATTAGGTGTAATTCGGTATTTACTTAATTAAAATAAAAAAGCTTAAAAGCTAAGTTGATTACAGGCAAGGCGAATTTATACATATATAATATATATGTATAATATGTATAATATATATGTATAAATTCGCCTTGATTACAGGTGTTCAGTTCAAATCAAACTCACAGAAATGTGAAAGCTAAAGCAATCTTTTGTTTTGAAGCATACCTACTACTGGAATTGTAGTAAACGTGTATGGCCGCATACATTAGTTTTCTAATCTAATATTTACTTTTTTTCGAATATTTTTCTCATATTTACATAGGTAATACCTATGTAATTAAACTGCATTTAAGTGCACAATGCAATGCTGGCTATTTAAATAGGAAAATGTAAAACTTATTTTAATAGCTAAATGTCAGTTAATTTTTGACTCACAAATTGGACCAAAAAGATAAAAATATGTGGAATTGGCTGGCATAGGTACTTGAAATGCTTTAACTTCTAGTAATTGTAACTATATGGAAAAAAGCTAGGGATATTATTGGAATTCACAGTACGAATACGAATAATAAGACCGAGAAACCATAGGTGCAAAATCTACTCTGTTATCGCGGTGGTTGTTTTTTTCTTTATTTATCGCTTGAATAAAAAAAACACTCATTGCAATGGTATCTCGCCGCAGCTGCTCTCTATTTCACGTCAACCGTTTCGCGGCCTCGTGCTCGCTCTTTTTATTTTCAAAACTCTCGCACTCGCCGCTAAACCGTTTCACACACATTTGCCCGTCAGTCGGCTTTTCGCTGTACCCATTTTTTTGTTATTTTTGCATAGATTTGGCATTTTCGACTTTGTGCTTTGCACTGTTTCCAATTTCTTGCCAACTGGCTCTTATTTGGTGGTTGTTGTCTTCTTTGCCATGCAACAGGGGCTATTGCCGTCTTTGCTTTGCGTACACATTCTGTTTTCTTTGCCTGGGTTTGTTTGATTGCTTTTGCTGCCAACACTAGGCATGCGGCAATGGCAGTGCTTTTACGTCCATTCCCACCCACCCGCCAAACACCCAGTCAGGGTGATTCGCTTTTGTTACGATGCGCATGTTATTTGCTTATCCGTTTCATTCACCTCGTTCGCTTCTGAACCGATCCGTACCGCTACTTTGCCGCATTGCGGTTATCGCCGTCTGCGGATATTTCAGCTTTTTTCGCTTCGTGTCGTGGCGGCGGCGACGACGCCACTGACAGCGCGACTAGTACCGGCGTGCAAATTTGATTGTGCTGGTTTTTGTTGTATGATAATAGAGACTGTTTATCATGAGCGAAATTATGAAAAAGAGGGGAAAGGAAATGTTAATAAGAGAAGAGGGGGATTAAAAAGGTCTGCAAATCCGTCGGACAGGCCTTCATTTGTCGCATGCGAAAAAAGCAAAGCAAAATTATGTCGTTCCTGGAGGGGAATAGAGCGGCAAGATCAAAATGTGAAGCAAAAAGAAAAAGATGTGCGTGTAAAAAAGAAAAGAAGAAAGCAGAGTGGTGATCAGTGTTACCAGGCTGCCCTTTTTGAGGCTAGATTTAGCGGCCGTTTTGGTGTAGTGGTTAGCAGTGCGCGCTACCATTCCGCAAGGCCGGGGTTCGAGCCCAGCTTCCGACCAACTTCAAAAAATAAAGTTTTTTCTAATAGCGGTCACCCCTCGGCAGGCAATTGCGAACCTCCGAGTGTATTTGTGCCTTGAAAAAGCTTCTTATAAAAATACAATCGCCGTTAGGAGTCAGCGTAAAACTGTAGGTCGCTCCCTTTGTGTGCGCACACCACAAATCTGAGGAGAAGCTCCGCCAATTACTAATATATTTAGGGTATTCACAAGATGTAAGCGTCGTAATGTCTTAAAGTCGTAAAAGCTTTCAATGCAAAATAACGGTTAAAAAGGTTTTAGGTGATTCGTAGGGTGTAATAAGAGCTAACTGTATGTTTTCTATCAGTTTAAAAACACTTTGGCGTAGTTACAAATCCTCTAAAAGCCTTTTAACCGTAATTTTACACTGAAAAACTTTACGACTTTAAGACATTACGACGCTTACGACATCTTGTGAGTACCCTAATTGTGTAACGGCAAGCTATTATTGTATTTAGCATTTAATTGTATGCCATTGCCCCAGAACTTAAGGTTGTTGTTGTAGCGGCTACAAAAACCCCGCCCAAATCGGTAGATATCTCAGTCGTTGTCGTCGAGCTCAACTAACGGGAAAACCCAAAAAGCGTGCAGCCTTATGGGGTCTGTCCACAGGGAGTTAGTTGTAAGGGTGGGTAACTCAGCAAATTTAGAGGAGTTGACTCAATGACTCAAACTCACTTTATTTATTTATTTATTTATTTTTTTTTACAGTCTGTTAGACTTATATTGTAACATAGATTTTAAATATCTTAACATTAAATTAAAGTTAAAATTTAAATTAAATTTAAATTTAAATATATGTAAATATGCTCTACAGAATGTTTATCAAATAACACTATATAAGTGTAACTATTTTATATCCTTGTGGTTACATCATTGATCGGTCGGAAAGGCCGTGTTTCCGATACGTCCATTCTATTTTATTAACTGTTCTGTCAAGCAGAGAAAGAGATCACGCCCACACTACAT